>CAUHTR010007636.1:0-42278 GCA_959609185.1 Schmidtea polychroa | reverse complement strand
TTCTACGTATGCTCGAACAACGATATTTTTAGTCATCAATTTATATAATATCAGTGTTTTATTAATGAAAACCAATTCCTTATCTGGAAATATGTCTTAGACCAGGGGTCGGCATTTTATGTTTGTTTGTTTTTCAATTAAATATATTTAAAAAATAATTTTGGGATCAAATTGTTTTCATAAAGAACTGTATTATTTAAGGTGACAGACATATACCATTACTTATTTGTAAAAAGAAATAAAATGGCACCTTGGATTAATTGGCAGAGTGGCTTGGCACACCACAGCTAAAATGTTGCCGACCCCTGTTTTAAACTGTGAAACAGCCTGCAGCAATTTAGTTACCTCTAAACTGCTCATGGTCAAAATGATTAATTGTTAAAATATATTTAATAACAACCATATTTTATAACATAGTCCAATAATGATATTTGATTTTTTATATTTATTTTTTTTAAATGTTTAATATTTTAGTCAATTGAGTTCCAGACAGATTTTATGATGACAATTAAAAGGACAATTCAAACTTCTAAAATGTAAGACATATGGTAGCATCACAATTGCTTTTAAATTATTTCAGTTTAAAACCTGTTAACGAAGAAATTTTTGCATTGGCAGTCATTTTACTGGTTTGAGTTTTAAACTTCAGTATTTTATTTATTTTCTTCAGAATCCATTATTTGACAAGGATAAATATTTTAATATATTTGAATTATCTTTGGATTCAGTTTTATCTTATCACAATCGTAAAGATCAGCAAATTATAATAGATATTCTGATTTGGTATGATTATTTTATAAGTTATTATGCGCAGAGCCGGATTTACTCTTGAGGGGGCCCAATGCTAATAATCTTATGGGGCCTTTTTATAATTTTTTTTAAACCAAAAGGTTAATTTGTTTTCTGCTGTTATATAGTTAAAATAATAGTTTAATTTCGAAAATAATATTACATTTATTCATATATAAAGGATATAAACATGAAGTACAATCCATAAACAAAAAAACATTAATTTAGAAACATTTTCTCTATGCAAAATCTTCAACAGCAACTTTTGAAAGGTAATATATCAAATATAATATGTAATATAATTAAATACTTCTTTGCTTATATTACATTAATATAATAATCTGCAAATAATTAAAAGATGTAATAAGTTTTTATAATAATAATACAAAATTTGGAGCCCATCCAGTCGGGCCCTAGGCTTCAGATTCATCAGCCTAAGGGTAAATACAGGTATGCTTATACGTAGGGATGTCAACACCGTCATTTCTGATTTACTTACAATGAATTGAATATATTGTGTAAATGTAAATAGATATGTTTTATTATCCCCTCCACTCACTTTCTACAACAACCAAATTATTTTCCTTCAGGTCAACATCGACACAATATTGACAACCATAATTATGGAAATTTATTGAAGTGATAGTATACTAATCAAAACTTCTAAAAAAGTTTATCTTTGTCAAATTTATTAGATTGTATTGTTCAACTGATATAAAATGAGTTAAATCAGAATTATTTTTTTGTGTTTTATAAAAATTATAAAAATTTGCATTATAAAAATTTTGTTATTTTCCGACTTTTGAACGAATAATTTTTGACGAATAATTTTTTCTGCATTATTAGTATGAACATATTTTCTTTGGCCCATTTGTTAATACGGGAACATAGAATTGTTTTCTGAAAATATTTTAAAGTATCATATGCAACATTATAATAAATCCATAATTTTACTAATTTTAATATTTAACATTTTTTTATTATTTATGAATTTTATTAGTTTCGATAATATTTAAACTTTCTGTATCCATAAAATAAAGTTTATTTCAATAATTCCAATAAATAATTACTGATTCAGTATTATTTAATCAAACATTCCATAATCGAGAAGTTTCTAAATTTAGTCAATAAATTTTAAAGTTACACAAATTGATAATTCCCCAATTATTATATTGGAAAATTCTTCTTAAATTATTAAAATTACTTTTCGTTGATTTGTTCTTTATATTTTTTATAAATATTCTTTTTGAAATTTTAACATTTAAAAATTTAAATTCTATTAGTTTTTCTAAAATTTTTAATCCTCACACATTTCATTAAATTTTCTAATTATCTATGAATTTTTTTTATTTTACTTAAAGATTAGTTTTAGTTTTTCACTTAAAAATATTACAATTTCTTTTTAAATTTGTGAATTTTAATATATAAACATGTAAAATTATTATTTAAATAAACCTTTCAAAGTAAGATTTTATTCCTAAGTAATATTACAGGTTACCAATAAAAAATTTTAAACTTTTATTGCAGCGAGCACAAAACTTTTTAAGTTATTGCTTGTATTCTAAAAGGAGCGCGCCTCTTTCAAAGGTAAAGGTCTTGAATCGATGGATAGGAAATGCTGTGAAATTTATTGCACTCCTAAATGCCGCAAATGATTTTAAATCAGCTGCTCAAAAATTACCAATCACAAAATTTTATAATTGTTTTATTGAACAGGAAGATTTGATTAGGGATTATAAGATTTGGGAGAATCCTCATTTAAATGAATTCACATTTTGCCAGTATCCATGTGTATTAAGTATTTTAGCCAAGAAACAGATATTACAAGTATTTTATATAAATACTCTACTTATTTGACTTTGCTTTTTAATAGAAAGAATCAGAAGAACAAATGATGATTATGGCTAAAAAAAATTTATTAATAAAAATTCAACAACATCATGTTCCAGAATTTGAGATGCTATTTCTAAATTTATCAGTAAGGCGTTCCAATCTCCTATTCGACTCTATGAACGAAGTAAATTTGAAATTAATTGTAGCAATATTACTAATAATAATTGTAAGGGTCATTAAATAAAATAAGTAATCTAGAAAAAAATATAGAAAATTAAAGAAGGGTGAAATTCTTTACGGGGAAAAATGTGGTAAAAACCAAAAATAACCCTTATTTACATATTTAACCAATAATTTCATGTGGTCATTGGTTAATTCACAAAGATTTTCATTTAAAATTAACATTGAAAAATATTTCATAAAAATTTCAATCTAAAATTGTATTTGAAAAATATTTCATAAAAACTTTCATTAAAAATTATCTTTGAAAATTATTTCATAAAAATTTTCATTAAAAAATTACATTTCTCAATCTTTTCAATCTTTTTGTTAATAAATTTAAAAATATTACTTTAACTTTAAAATTTAAGACCCTTAATTTACTTATTTGAGCCTGTAATTTACTTTAATTTAAAATTTTAGACCTTAATTTACTTTCTTTTAAAATTTAGCCCTTGTTTACCAAACATATCGATTGATTTATTTTAATTTAAAATTTTAGACCTTAATTTACTTATTTGAGCCCTTAATTTACTTTAATTCAATTTTTAGACCCTTAATTTACCTATTTATTATTAATTTACCATGCTCTTTTATTGAAGACCCACTTTTTGTATTGAAAATCCCAGGATCAATCGAGAACCACCAAAATTATACTTTTTCTCAGAATGATTAACTTTTATTTATTTTTTAAAACTTTTTAATGTAGCAAAATTTTAGCTCCATTAAAGGAATTAAACACAATTTAAATCAATATCAAAATTAGGTGGAACGAAGGACTAATGAAAACTGTCGAAAAGGCTAGAGAAAACCCTATAAGGACTATATTAAGCTATCCTAAAACAGAATTTACCATTCATAGTCAATGCTGACTGTTCATGTTTTGCAATGGGCTGAACAATATTTCAAGAAAACTAATGAAAAACAATCCTTTGGTTTCTTTTTTAAAGAAATTTCAAACTCACCAAACGTCATATTCACTTTGTTACAGAAAATTATTAGTCTTACACTAAACATTAAGACAGAAGGATAAAAATTGACCCCAAACCGTTATACACACAATGAATATGAATGATCTCTTAATCAGAGAAATCCGAAATTTTCAAACAACAAGTACAAATACTTGCTAACTATAATAAACTATAATAAAGCCATACCCATTTATGAAATTTCTACAACAAAAATATGCAAAAGTTAGAATTAATTGGTTCGAAAAGTATGGTTGCTCGAAAACATTAATCACTTCTCAAGGCAGGTAGTTTGAATCCAAAATTTTCAAAGAACTTTGAAAAAAATGTAATGTCACAAAAACTAGAATGATAACATACAGCTCACAATTGAATGGAAAAGTGAAAAGATTACACCATTCGATTAAACAAAGAATCAGAACCAAAACAAACAATAATAACTAATTGGAAAAATTACTTGAAATTCAAATCAGATTATGCAGCAATCGTTCCAGAACAAACAATAAAAGTCCAATCTAATCAGTTTATAGACATAACGCAAATTTATCAAACTTAACAGACAGGAATGAAACCAAACAAGAAATTAAAGAAATACAAAAATGAAATCCCAATACACAAATCAAAAGGCATCTTGAAAAACAAAGATACTCAACAAACACAAGACCAAACTAAAATTTGACAGTATTGATAAAAAGGCAATTCGCCTGTGAATTTGAATCAAAACACGAAGGTCCATACAGGCTACATAAATTAAATAAAAACATTGATATAGTTATAAAAAACAGAAAAATCAAAATAAACATTCTAATACTGTTTGATTTTTAGAAAATAATGTATAATGAATTTTTATATTTTCTGATTTACTTATTTTGAATTGAATATGTTGAGGTTTTAAAAGTAAATTATTAAATTATATCAAATCGAATAGTTCAGAATGAAATGAAAAGGGAGATTGAATGGCGGTCAAGCAGAGAAGTAATGGCAAAGAAAGATATGATAAAAACAGAACTTTATAATCAGACCCTTTTACAATCAGACAGGAAATGGAAAAATGCGCAAACCTGAGGAAGTGGAATAAAGTGAAAAGTTATCGAAATTGAAGTTGGAAAACGGGAGAGGGGTAGATTAAGGGATTATGAAGAAGACATTGAGCAAGAAATTGTTAGAAAATGTTTAGAAAGGGTCGTAAAACAGGCAAATATGAAAAACACAAAATATTAATTAATTAATTAGTTAGCTAATGGGAAACCCGAGCCAATGGAGAACCCGAGCGATGAAGAAAACCCGGAAGGATAAACAAATTGGGGAATTCAGAGGGCAATTATCCAAACAGCCGGATAAACGAGGGTAAACAAAAGAAGGGGAATTACGAAGAGGGTCAACAGAAATAGCTAATTAGAGAATGATAACTAAGGAAGCCAAAACCAACGATTATGGGAGTATATAAGGAAACTCCATATTCACATAATCGGCAGTTTCCTTAGGTAGGGAAGAAGAAACCGACGATAGGAATTTGCGGAATAAAGTCAAGAAGAAAAAGGGAATTATAAGAGGAACTAAAAAGTCAGAAAAGGAGTATTAAAAGAGTTCGGATCAGAGAGCGGAATCAAATATAAAGGCGAAACTTATTTTTAAATCGTACGTATTTTTAAATCCAGAGCGGCGTTCGATCGGAAATTGTGAGAAAATCGTGGTTAACTAAAAGTTATAATTATTTATTGAGAATTGTAAATTTTCTATAAAACAAATATACTTGGGAGTTGTGTTTATTAAAATTTGAACACGTGGAGTCAGAGTAACCAACGGTTGATTTTTAGTATCATAAAACCAAACAAATATATAGTGTATTTGTAAATATATGTTTTTATTAACTCCACCCTTTCTACAATAATTCAAATTCTTTTTTTTCAGAGTCAACATTGACGCGATGTTAGCAACTCTAGATATGTACGGTAGTCGCTATTCAATGATAGTTTTATGTTTGTAGGCAAATATAACTGCGGGAAAAAAGTTTCAGAAAATGATTGTAAATATTTTTTTAGTAATAATTTTGGGCCCCTGCAACGCAGGGTCCTGCGTCCATTAGTTACGCCACTGTAAATATTTATGGTAGTTTGAACGTTACTACGTCATTTTGCAAACTATCCTTAAATAATTAATATCATAAATATGACAACATGCAATGTTAGTGTCAATCACATGATTATTAATATACGATATAATCATGTGATTGACACTAACATTGCATGTTGTCATATTTATGATATTAATTATTTAAGGATAGTTTGCAAAATGACGTAGTAACGTTCAAACTACCATAAATATTTACAGTGGCGTAACTAATGGACGCAGGACCCTGCGTTGCAGGGGCCCACCAGCTATAGGGGGCCCAAAATTATTACTAAAAAATATTTACAATCATTTTCTGAAACTTTTTTCCCGCAGTTATATTTGCCTACAAACATAAAACTATCATTGAATAGCGGCTGCTGTGAATAACTATGTATTAAACTTTAACCGAAAAATTTAAGTGGAAATATTTTACCTTGCGCGGGGGGCCCAAATTTTGAAGTTCCACCACTGAATATTTATAATTAGTATTTTAATAATATTACATTTTAGAGTCGATAAAAAACTACTTTAATGAATTTGTGTCATTGAACACCTCATGATGATTTTTTGAAATCATAATATAATTATATAATTTAAATTAATAGAATGATTGTAGAATGATGTTTTCTTGCTCAAGATATTGTTGGCTTAAAATAATCCTCTTGTTTGAATATTGTGAATATGGATACAATTAATACACGGGCCACACAGTCTTACATATATGATTTTTGATTCCGGGTCCTGTGCCATATAACCTTACTAAGTCTTTCTATCCGGGCCTGCGTTCTGGACTCAGGAATATGTATTAGATTAAATATACATACAAAACACTCACATTGATAATTTGTACATTTTACTTTTATGACACTTGTATGACTTTGAAGAGGTTACAACAAACAATATGATATGACATTCATAGTAAACGTTTAAGCTGAAAATATTTGTATTAATTTAATAAATCGGTAGAAGAGCTATACTAATTTTATGACGTTAGAGTTCACTGTTCAAGTTCTGATATTCAGATGAAGGAGAATTGATATTTGCTTTAGTTTAGATATAATAAAAACAACCAAAAATACGAAAATTATTAAATTAAAAAAAATATCAAGGTGAAACCAAAAGATAAATATGAAAATTATTATTTTGATATTTACAGGTCTATTAGTAATTTCATGTCTATTTTGAATTTCAATAAAATGGAAACTATAAATCTACTTGAAATAAATTACTTACTATTTGTAAATTATTAATTTACTGTTATCACATATAATCATTTTGTAATTAAGATTCTGAATAAACGAAAGGAGTTAAAGAAAAATTAAAAATCGAATTTATAGGTGAACCAGGTTTAGATATGGGTGGATTAACGAAGGAATGGTTTTCTTTGATTTAAGGCAAATTCTACATGCTGAAAGAAGTGTATTTTTGTATGATGCAAAGAGTCGGTGCAATTGGTTCCATTCTGTTCCTTCAGAAATGAACATCGAGTCAAAATCTAAATTTTATTTAATTTTTATTATTTAATATTCAGGAGTTTTATTTAACTGGTGTTCTCATGGGGTTAGCGGTATATAATTCGTGAATTTAGATGTTAAATTTCCCCTTATCTGTTATAAAAAATTGTTGTCACCAAAGGTTTACACACAGAGAAATAAGCTAATCGGTTACAGTTCAGTGACGCTAGATGACTTGAGCACAATATATCCTGTGAGTATATAATTAAACAAAAAATTTTGATTATTTACAAAATCCAATCTTAAAACTTAAAAATTGAGAATTATTGAGGGTATTTTAATTTACCTGAGATCGAAAAATATGTCCGATTCTGGTCTAGATCAGAAGTTGGCAACGTTCAGTTCGCGAACGAGTATAAATTAACCCGTGAATGTTTCTCAAAAATGTATAATAAACGGCTGCCGAAGAATATGTTTCATGAAATTATGTTATTTTTTTATTCTAACATAATTTTTACAAATATATTTAGATATTTTTATTAATATAATTGTTAGGATTGTTAAATTCAAAATTATTATAATTTCCATATAGTTAAAAAGGGAATATTGGAAAATTCAAAATCAAGAAATCATCGGATTAAAAATTTGAAAAACGGGTCAGATGCAAATGAGATGATGAGAAAGATCATGGCTAGAATGAATTTATCAGAATATGTTCAGAAAGGGTCGAAATGTAAGCAAACGTACTATGAGGTAGCGAAATCAAAAGAAATTGAAAAAACAGTTCGGTTTCACACAGATAATGACGCTAAATTCAGTTTAAATTGTACGAATAGACATGTCTCAAGAACGGGCTTTACATTAGTACCATATTAATCTTGGATTAGTAATTATTATAGTGGTTAATTTATGTCTTGTTAATTTATGTAAAAGAGATCTGAAGGACCCGATAGAGTCACCGATAAAAGTGTGGCGGGCAATCGGGGTGCGTGTATGTTACTAGCGAATGTTTGCTGGGTTTACAAGTTACAATAATTACAATAATTAAAAATATTAATAATAAATAACTTAATTAACAACAACTTTTATTAACAAAAAAATGTAAAACCTTAGTTGTTTAACTTCGGTTAGAATTGATTCAAAACACTATTTTCTACTTGACCCGAACTTGGGAAATTGAGAATTTTGTCAAATACATCTAATGATGATTTTGATAGATAATTTTTTAGATGATCTTGTGGATGATTTTGCAGATAATTTTGTAGATGATTTAGTAGCTGATTTTGTAGCTGATATGGTAACAATTTGTTTGTAGGCTATTTCTGACTTTTAGAGCGATTTTGGGATCCTTGTTATAGACGAGCTCTTTTTGTTCTGTTTATTCGGTAGTATTCAACTTGAAAATATAAACTACTCTAGTTTTCCGGTTTAGAATCTATTTAATTTAACTTTTATTGATTGTTTTTAATTTTTCAATATTTGTATAGCGATAATTTAACATAGTAAATTATCGCTATATAGTTTCCTTATGCCATTTACAAGCGCGACATATGCCAAACGAAATGGCAAGGCGTCACGTATTCTTGTTTCAAAAGAAATATATATATATATATATATATATATATAATATATAATATATATATATATATATATATATTATATATATATATATATATATATATATATATCTAATATATATTATAACAATACATTACACAACTTCCCCCCTTTAAAATCGGAGGTTAACATGAATTAATAAAAAGTAGCAAAAAACTAACATTCAATAACCTTTTCTTCTATGTGTTTTGTATGTTTTTATAAGTATTTTTTTTGTTTCTTTATATATACAAACTGGATACATAACAAAAAAAATTTACAATTTACTCCATATTTACAACGAAATCAATAAAAAAACTGTACAATTGGCATTGTTTGTGTGTGTGTGTTTTTTGTGTTTCTGTTTTATTTAAGGCAATTGCTGTATCGTTTTTTGTATAGGGGCGTGATTATTGTATCTTTATCAATAGTTTGATTGAGTTTTTGTAGTTCAATGTGATGTTTTTGTGAATTGGTTGTGTTTTCGTTTGTGTTTGTGTTTTGTTTTCTGGTGGATTGTTTTGTGGGTTTTCGCTCAGGTGATAGGGTTTTATTCGTCTTATGTTTATTTTTATTTTCATTTTGTTGTTGTTTTTGATTGTGGCGACGATTTTGTTGATTTCTAGGAGTTTGAATGGACCTTAGTATTTGAATTCGAATCCTTTTGTGAATGGTCTTTTTATTACGATAAAATCTGTTGTTAGTACTGTTTTCCATCCAATTCAGATTCCGGTCTCCTTTATAAAATTCCTTTTGGTTTTTTTTCTATATTTCTGTTGTTATTTTTTAGTTGTTTGCTTGTTTGTTTCTGTGTTATCTGCTGTTTTGTTTTTGAGTAATGGTAGATTTGTTGCTTTTCCGAAAACCTTGTATGCTTGACTTTCATTACCTATTGAGTTTGGACTATTTCTCTGTCCGATTAGTTTTGTGGGTATTTGATTTAACCAGTTTTGATCATTGGCTTTTGTTCTGATGCTTTCTTTTAATGTTCTGTGGAACCGTTCAATTTTTTCCGTTTGATTGTGGGTTGTAAGCTGTTGTTTGGTTCCTTTTGATGTTGTATTTGTTGCAGAGTATTTTGAACATTTCTGATTCGAACTGTCTGCCTTGATCGGTTATGATTGTTTTCGGTTGGCCATAACGAGCTATCCAATTAAGATCGATCATTTCACAGGTATTTTTTGCTGTGATTTCTTTTATTAGGATTACTTCGAACCAGTTGGATTTCCTATCTATAATTGTCAGCAGGTATTTGTAGTTGTCGCTTGGTGGTAATGGTCCTACCACATCTGTGTGTATTGTTTTGAAGACTTCGCTGCTTGGGAAGTTTACTTTTTGAGTTTTGAGTTTTTTTGTTGTTTTGTTTAATTGACAGCTGTGACAACTCTTGACGTAGTTTTTTGATGTCTTTCCGCACGTTAGACCATATATAGTTTGTTATGTATTAACTCGAATGTTACTTTGATTCCCGGGTGATTAATCTTGTGTATCTTTTCGATACAGTTTTGTCGGAATTCCTCGGGGAGTAATATTCGTTTGTTGCTTTCGTTTGAGACGTCGAGCCATACTCCGTTGTGTTCTTGTAGTTTCAAACTGTGTTTAGTGGGGAGTTCGTTAATTGTTTCGTTTTTTTTGGATTTGATTTGATCCAATTCGATTATCTCTTCAAATTCCAGTGAGTTTATATCGCTTTCGATTCTTGATAGAGCGTCTGCTGCAATGTTTGACTTTCCCGCTACGTAGTTTATTGTGCAATTGAATTGTGAAATAAAGTTGATTTGACTAATCTGCCTTGGCGATGGATTTTTCATTTCAATTGCATTCGTTAACGGTTTGTGATCTGTGAATATTTTGAAGTTTCGTCCTTCGAGTTAATGTTGGAAGTGTTTGATTCCTTTGTCGTTCAGTGTGCGAGCAAGGAAATTTATTTCAGCTTTCATGAATTCACATTTTTGTGTGTTTATTTTCATTTTTGCTTTGTTTAGCGTTTCGAATACTTTTTCGACGTCTTTTAGGTGTGTTTCTTTGTTTGAGCTTGTTATTAGGATGTCGTCCAGATAAGTGATTGTGTTTTTGTTGTTTTTGAAAGTTTGGTCCATAAATCGTTGGAAAGTGGCTGCGGCGTTCCGTAAACCGAAAGGCATTCTATTGTATTGTTATTGGTCTTTTTTACGTCCTCTTTTCTAGTTGGTATGTGGTGATAAGCTTTTTGCAAATCTATTTTTGAGAAATATTTTGCACCGTTTATTCGGTTTATTATATCTTTTATTATAGGTAGTGGGTAGCTGTTATTTTGTTTAGTAGTCTGTAATCGCCACAAGCACTCCATTCACCATTAGCTTTTTGTTTTGGCATCAGTGCTGAAGACCATTCAGAGTTTGAATGTCTGACTATGTTGTTTTCTAACAGTTGGTTGAAAATGTTTTTTGTGATTTCTATTTTTTTTGGATTTAGTGGTATTACTTTTGCATGTACTGGATTTCCATTTGTCAGTATTGCGTGTTCGGTAGTTTGTTCTGATTTGTCGTCAAATTGGACTGGTTCCATTAGTTCTTTGTATCGTTCTAGGATTTTGTTGATTTCTGGTGTCATTTTTTCCAGATTAGTTTTGTTTAGTCAGTCTACTTGGATTGCACCGTAGGCATTCGGTCCAAGCAACACGTGTATTAACGAATCTTGGAAGACAATAGAAAGCTCGAAAGAGTATCATAACTTCAGTGTTTTCCTATTCCTATTTTAATGTATTTACTCTCGTTTTATTTAGGTAGAAATTTTTAAGTAACAGAAAGATTATTATCACTATTATGTTACTAATATGTTACTATTGTTATTATTATTATTATTATTATTATTATTATTATTATTATTATTATTATTATTATTATTATTATTATTATTATTATTATTATTATTATTATTATTATTATTATTATTATTATTATTATTATTATTTTTCTTTAAAATTTATTTTCTAAATATCACAGGATTTAGCAAGAGGTCTTAAAGAACTAATTTATTACGACGGTGATATTAAAAATGATTTCTGTGTAACTTTTGAAGTAATTTATGAAGATTGGAATGGCAAAAAGTGCAATCATTTGCTAAAGGAAAATGGTTCAAATATATATGTTACAACAGAAAATCGAAAAGGTAAGCTGGAAATTTAAATTTATAAAAATTTAGATTTTGTGTTTAGAATATGTTGATCTTTATTGCGACTTTCTATTAAATTCATTAATTAAAACAGAATTTTACGAATTCTACATGGGTCTTCCATACAGTTTGTGATTCTAACGTATTGATGGTAATTTTTATTTATTAATTGCTTTAATAATATTCTTAAGTATTTAAATAATTAAAATATTGATTTTTAAAATGGAATTCATAAATATTCTCAAAGTAAAAAATAATAAAATTTTATATTCAATATCGATCGACTTAATTATTTATTTTATGAGTGGTTTGAGTAAAATTTTTTTAATTTTTAGAACAGTTATATTTTGATATCCATCTTTCGTCAAACATAACTCATTCTGTGATGCCTAAAATTTACACGTTTAACTAAATTACCTATGAATTTATTAAAAGATATTTAAATGACTATGTTTTTACTGATTAATATACATTTATTATACATTTATTTGATGTGATCCAATTCGATTATCACTTCAAATTCCAGTGAGTTTATATCGCTTTCGATTCTTGATAGAGCGTCTGCTGCAATGTTTGACTTTCCCGCTACGTAGTTTATTGTGCAGTTGAATTGTGAAATAAAGTTGATTTGTCTAATCTGCCTTGGTGAGGGAATTTTCATTTCAATTGTATTTGTTAGCAGTTTGTGGTCTGTGAATATTTTGAAAGTTCGCCCTTCGAGTAAATGTTGGAAGTGTTTGATTGCTTCGTGTATTGCTAGGAGTTTTCTGTCGAAAGTCGAATATCTAGTTTGGTGTGACTTTAGTTTTTTAGAGGAGAATCCTAGTGGTTGTTTGCCGTATTTGTTTTCCTGGAAAATTGTTGCGCCCATTGCGAAACCTGAACAGTCTATTGTTAATTGGTAATCTAGCTCTAGATCTGGGTAACCGTGTAATGTTGCCGTTGAAAGACTTTCTTTGGCTTTCTCTAATGTATCGGTTGTTTGTTGTGTTTTGTCTTGATAATGTCATTTAGTGGGGCTAGTAGTTTGCTGCAGTTTGGGATGTAAGAATGGTAAAAGTTTACCATTCCTAGAAATCTCCTCGATTCTCTTGTGTTTGTTGGCAGTTTGTAATTTTTGATGTTGTTTATTTTATTTTCAATTGGTTATGTTCCTTTGTCGTTTAGTGTGTGACCAAGGAAGTTTATTTCTGTTTTCATAAATTCACATTTTTGTGTGTTTATTTTCAATTTTGCATGTTCGGTTGGGTGATTAGATTTCCCATAAAAAGTTACTGGTTCGCAGAGTTTATCGTATTTTGCAGAAATGCACTTATTTCTTGAACGTGTTGGATTGCTTTGATTGTTTTAATATTTAGTGTGCTTGTTTGTATCACGCCTATGTCTACTTTTAAAATGTTTGTCGTTTTAATCTTGCTGGTTTCTTTGTCTATTGTGAGGTTTTCAATTAATTTTTTGTTCCTGCAATCTACTATTAAGTTGTAGTGTGCTAAGAAATGAGCTTCGATTATTGATTGTTGTACGTCTGCGATTGTGAATGACCAGTTGGTTTTTTGTGAATTTTATGTTAAGGTTAGTGTGTGTTGGTCAAATGTTTTTATGTTGGAGCCGTTTGCGGCTGTTAATGATTTTTCTGCGTTTTTTGCGTTTTTGTAAATATAGTGGGGCAGTAATGATATTACAGAGCCTGTGTCAATTAGAAAGTCAGTGTTATTTGTGTGCACCAAAAATGTATTGTTTTTGTCACTGAATGTGGATGCTATCAACAATGACGGTTTTAGTTTCCCTGCTATATCTTGTGATATTCACAGTGTTTTGTGCATTTGTATGCTTTGTAACCGAATTTGTTGTGAAAGTAGCAGTAGTTTTTGTTTATAAACTCTCTTCTTGATTCTTTTTCTGAGCTGTTGTTTCGGTAGCTGTTGTATCGATTTGGGGAGTTTGACGGGTTTCTGTAGTGGTTGTTTGGGGATTGTCTTCTGCTGTGATTCTGCCTGTTGTTTCCGTCTGATTATTGGCTATAGTTTTGTCTGTTATGATTATCTGATAGTTTGTTTGTGTTTTAATTGTTTCTATTGTTTCTATCGTTTCGTTTGAATTGTAATTTTGCCTCTTGTATTTATCTTTTATTTTTCGGTCAGTTCTGCTTTTATTTGCTGATTTTCAATGATTATCTCGTCGAATTTGTTAATTAGTGTGTTTATTAATTTGTTTGATAATTCGTTCGGTTCAGTATTTTTGTTGTTTGTCTGGTTGTTGTAATTTGTTTTGTTTCTGTTGTAGTTTTGAGTGCTGCATATAGTCGGATAAATTTCTTCATTGATTTTATCTGCTATGTCTGGTAGCGTTTCTACGTCCGAATTGCTACTGGCTGCGAGAATACGTCTTATTTCTGGCGGCATTGCTAGCATGAAAAATTCTTTTACTAATTCGTTTGATCCAGAATTAGTTAGGTACTCCAATTTTTGTTTTAGTTGGCGAAGGAAATCTGTTGGTTTATTGTCGCCAAGTTGTGTATTGTTGAGACATGATTCCAGCATTTGCCTCCTGTTGATTTTGTTTTTATTTGTAAGAACGTTGCAAAGTTTGTTGAACGGGTCTTCGCTCTTTGAAATTTCTTCAATTTGATCAGCGATTTCGTTCAGTTTGCTACTTGGGAGTGTGTCGATTATTTTCGAACATAGCGTTTTCGTTGACTTTATTCCCGATAAGGTTAGGATTAGTTTAGCGAATTCTAACCACTTTGGGGGTGTCCCATTTTCGTCGCTAAAATAGTTTGGGATGTTTGATCTGGGGTTAATAGCTGAATTTATGGTGTGTTTATTATCCGTGCTGGTGTTTGGGTTATAGTGGTAGTTCGTATTTTCCATCATGTGCGTGCCTTCGTCGTTGTTGGGTGTTTGTGAAATGTTTGTTGGGTTTGTTTGGTTTGATGCCATTATTTGTTTTGTTGCTGTTTTTCTATTGATTGTAGTACAAAACAAAATTGAGTTTGTTCAAGGATATGGCTTACTGTGTTCAGCCAAAAGAGTCACTATCCTTTATACTTCTATAATAAATATTTTGAAAGGCATAGTGATTGAAAAAAATCGTCGAATGTGAATATAGTGCTGTGTTTGCTTTACTTCTGACACCAGTTGTTATGTGTGAGGTTTTCGATGGTATATTCGTGCGTTTGTATGTATAAGTTGTATATATATTTGTATATAGTTATACGCATATATTATATTTATGTTTATATGTGCGTGTATGTCAAAAAGGTTTGTAGAGCCCAGCCGTGTCTCCTTTAAAAAATTGTCTCGGGACAGCTGGGGTGAATGTATGTATGGTAGTGAACAAAAGTTTACTATAAACAATAATAAACAAACAATAATGATTAAACAACTTTGAACTTTTATTCATAAAATAATTAAAATAAGGACCTTTAATTACTGTACAAAGACCAGCCTGAAATGTTCTAGATCACGATATAGTGCTCACTTATATTTATCAATTCCTTCATTCAACAGTGTAACCGGAAAGGTAACTGGACGTCTCTCAAATATAGGTTATAGAATATAATATAATTAAAATAAGTAAAATTAACCACAAATAAAGTAAAATGTAATATATCGGATATTTTGGATTGCAATTATTTTAATAATTCTTAGCTTTTACAACCAGAAGAAATCGAAAATTTAGTCTGCGGGAATCCAATAATCAACCTTTCTGATCTCAAAAAAGTCGTGGAGTATGATAATTATAAGCCAACTGATAAAACAATTATGTATGTTTTAATTTTTTTTTAATTATTTAGATATTTTATTAGAATATTTTGGGAAATTTTATTGGATTTCACTGAAAGTTTACAAAAACTATTCCTGCATTTTACAACGGGTAGTAGCAAGGTTCCTATTGGAGGAATTCGAGAGCTTCAGTTTAAAATATCGAAAACCAATAACAAGAATATGTGAAATTTTTATATAGCTTTTTATTAATATTTATTTTACAAAGTCTATGGAAATTACAGTTACCAAAAATATTATAAAAATCTCATTAGTATATCGTTTCACATCGGATTTGTCGTTTAAGTACTTTCTTCGCCCTCTTAACTATTACCAGGGACGGCTCTACCATATAGGCGAATTTGGCGGCCGCCTAGGGCGCAAAAATATTTTTCTAAATTATTTCTCGAATATATAAAAAAAATGTTGTACTATTATTTATGCATTTTGAAACTGTATATATTATTATATTTTGAAATGGAAAAATTTTTTATTTCACTCAATAAAAAATTTATTATGAAATAACTACTCGTTGAATTAAGAAATTTAAATTATTAAAACATAATGTTTCAGTTGGCATTCTTTAAGGTAGGCGCTTCATAAAAATTCGCCTAGGGCGCTAGGCTTGGACAAAATTTCTTGAGCCGCTCTGACTATTATTTTAGATAAAAAAACTAAATAAAAATACCATAAAGATAATAAAAATAATATTTTATCATTTCCTAGTTCTATCACGTAAATAAAAATAATATTTCAAGATTCACATTATATATAATAAAATGAATGAAAAATTTGAAAAATTATTTAATCTTTTGTGAACAAAATATTCCATAACTCTTTCTTTACAACCAGATTTCCAATTCCTTTCAACTTGAATAAAGAATTTAATTATGAAATTGGATTGCAATTGCTTACAGTTTATAATAATATACACGATGTTGCAGATAAAAATAATAAAATAAAAATACATTGGAAGATGGATTCTTCTTTTTTTGATAATCACCTCCTGGAGCATATGGATTAAATGCTTTTTATCAACAATTAAGACCCTAGTTAAAGACGGTTAATAAAGTAAGCTTTACAAATCAACTAGAACAAAATTAATTGTGACGTAAAACAGTTGGTGTAAAAATAAATGAAGAAATTTCATATTCTATAGATTTTAAAATAATTTTTAGAATAAATCTTTTTATAGTAATAGGTTTTTGTGTTTATTTAAAAAATTTAAATGATTTATTAGGAATTGGAGAATCATGTTATGTAATGTGTTTCATCATCATCTATTAATATAAGTAATATAACATCTATTAATCTAACTTGTGATTTAATACAAGGAACAGATGAAGATGGAAAACAGAATAATTCATTGTATAATTTCCCATATGAAACTGTGGCACATTTCAACTCTTTCTGAACATATTCTGATGAATTCGTTCTCGCCATGATATTTCCCACCATCTCCCTTACATCTGACCCGTTTTTCAAATTTTAATTCGATGATATTTTGATTTTGAATTTTCGATATTCCTTCTTTTAATTTTTTGGAAATTTTAAATTTAAGAACCCCAACAACATTAAAAAAGTAAAAATAATTGAAAAGGCTTTAACAAATGTAAATTTAATGAAAAATATAACTTTTAACTTATCTGCCCATAATGTGTTCTTGTCTCACATCATTTATACGTTTTGGTGTAGAAAATGTTGTCAAAGGAAACCAAATGGATATAGTTGTTGGGTGTAACGTTTATGTATTTGTAATATATTTTTCTCAAAATATTTATATTTCTTCTTTCCTATAATAAATACACTAAATTTTTGAGGTCACTCATAATTTTCATCATTATGTCAAGTAGGTGTGTTTATTTTTTCCATATATAAATTATATAAACCCTTAATTATATATATATATATATATATATATATATATATATATATATATATATATATATATATATATATATATAATATATATAAATATATATATATAATTCTAGGCTACCAATGGCCCATACATGTTTCAACCAATTGATACTCCCAGAATATACAGAGAAAAACATATTTAAACAAAAATTATTGATTGCGATGGAAAATTCTGAAGGATTTGGACTTGCATAATTTTTAAATTTTAAATAAATTGTTTTGTTTTTATCTTAAGTGTAACTTTCTTTTCTTGATGTTTCACAACTTTCACTTTTCGAGTGAGAATCACTTGTCTAAGAAAAGTTTAATGCCAATATTGTTAAATTATATAATATAATATTGTCAACCCTGTATAATCATTGGTATTTTTATTGCAAATTTAAGATATAATAATAAGAAATTTTTGTTTAATACATGGGCTAAAACGCTAATTGGTGGTGAGTTGATTAAACAATCGTTGTTCAACTTTATGTGACGTATCATTATATGGTCATCAGGTTTTCAAATACATATATTATTTATGTAATCGTTACATAATCATCGGATTCTCAATAGCATACATAATTACACATTAATTTTTTTTATTTAACCCTTTCTAAGGCAAAGGAAACTAAAAGTGATGTAAAACTCAAAGTTTAATAATAATAATTATATAGTTACAAATGAAAACAGAATATTATAAATTTGTTCTCTTGTGGCTCAATATATGTCAGTAGTTGTACCAAAAGTAAAAATGATAACCGACAGCGTTACACTTAGATATTTTTATTAGTTTAAAATGGTGTACAGTATATTGCCACCACCTTAGAAAGGGTTAACTAGATTTAATAGTATTAATAGTGATTCTAAGATAAATTTAATTTATTTCTTGATAATTTGCAGTATTTTTATTGACTTTTTTTAAAATTTTATTTCGAAAAACAATTATTTTAAATGACAGGTTAATAATTAGAGTTTTTATATCATGCGATAGTATAAATTATTTAATTTTGATGATAGCAATTACTTTGTAATGATATTGAATTTGACTAAATTATTTTTTCAATAACTATATTTTCTAATAATATGTCCATGAACCTTTCAATTTTTCCTTAGTCAGTTTACACATTGATGATTCTTGTAAATATTTCCTACACGGTTATATTAAAATCATTTTTTCAAAAAATTTTATAATAACTGGCTGTTGTCGCCATTGCCTTATTTTGATCGTCATAGCTGTTAACGCATTTACAACAAGAAAGATTTCCACAAACTACACTCAGACAATGAAGAAGGAATAAAATATTTACAATAGAAATGAACAGAAAACTAGAATATTCTATAAAAATGGTGAACTCTATCATCGCAGTCAAGGAGTTAGTGACAATTAATTAAAAAATAAAAATTTAAGAATTAAATTAACAAAAAAATAACGTGAAATAACAAAAAATAGATTAAAATAATTAAAATAAATAGGAATTATTTAATAAAATCTCTAAATAACCTAGAATATTCTAGAAAAATCCTATATACATCATGGCGGCAAAATTAACTAAAAATAAATAAAATATAAAAATAAGAAAACAAAATAAATAATAAATTTCGAAAAACTTCAATAGGTATAGGACACTAATATCTCGTCCCCTTAATGTTCAGTGGGCTATGAGTAGCGAGCATTTAAACTATTCTAGACTCAAATTTCTATCAGGGCAGAAACATCAGATTGATACAAATCATATAAGTCAAAGTCATAGATCAGGTCATCATACTTAAATGAATAAAATAAGGGCAGAGATATTTTATATAAAAACAGTAATTGATAAATGAGAAAAATTATCATTAAAAATTAACAATCAAAAGCGAACTTTAACTGAATTTGTCTATAAAATTAATGTTTTCTAGAATTAATAGTAAGTCCCTTCACAAATTGCTTTGACTTAGAAAAAATTTTTTAAAAACTTAGCAATTGAAAAGGTGACTATTTTCTGAATGTGGATTGTGTTCTTACATGATGATTTTTGTTCTAAACTTAAAGGGTAATACCATTTTTACTCTTTTTTAATTTTATGGGTAAAATTTTATGTAATTAACGTTTCATTAAGCTTTCTGTATCTTTCTGGTTTGGGTACAGGATATGTGATCTACTTAATTTTGATTTGAAAACGATTTTAAATCTAGATCAATGACCTTAAACCTTAACCTAAGTTCATTAACTTTCATTATTATCGCATTAACCGGTGACTTACTTTTCTAAGAAGGCTTGACCTCCCTATTGCAGGGATTGGTCTATCTACTAACATATAGTGTGATGATTTATTACATGAAACTTATAGTCGACTTGTCAGCATATTCATTTGGTATTATGGAGTTCACTATTCGAAAGGATTATTGATTACATGAAGATTTAACTAATAATAGCTGTTGTATAACCGATATGCATTAGATGTCGGAAACCAAATTAACCCTTTGAGACCCGGCGACGTATATATACGTTTATGACTTTTCATTAAATCCGGAGAACGAATATAGACGTACTAGGTTTTTCCAGGGCGCCTACAGCACCCTTTTTTAAATCCCAATTTCTTCGTGTGAATCTTATTGCAAGCATTCGAATCAGTGTGTTCGAAAACCAAAAATTGATATGTGAATGAGTTCAGTAAAAAGAATGGGTAACAAATTTTCAGTTCATAAGAATGATTTATTGATTACAAAATTTCTCTATACACAATAATGCGCGTGAAAATACGAATGTCGTTGAGTAAGTGAATATTAAAATAAATATTTATATATAATATAGTATAATAAATAATTATCATTATTTATTTATTCATTTAAGTTACTTATAACAATAAGTAGATAAATTTAATAAAATATAACTGAAAAAATAAATTGAGCATTCCAGAATCACAAATAAATAAACAGAGGTTTGGAAAATATATTATATATATAAAAGAGAAAAGACTTAAGGTATGAATGCAAGGATTGTGATGTTGGATTGTGTGTTCCTGAATGTTTTATTGAATACCACTCACTAAGAAATTTTTAATTGATCAAAGAAAAATTTTAAGAAATTCCCCGGTCTCAAAGGATTAATAAAAAAAATTGTATTAGAAATAGTAGATAACTGAAAAATATGAGTCATATTATAGAACTTTAAATGCAATTGAATATCAAAATATTTAACAGAAAAAATATGACAATGAAAGGAAAGATCAAACGTCATTGTAAAAGACAAATTTAGTATTAAAATGAAATCAAAGTGAAACCTTCCTGAAAAGCAGTTTTATTGTCAATTTCTAATTTCCAGCAAGTGTTGTTTTAAATTATTCATTGTTTTCATAAACCTTTTAGCGCAGATATTGATTTTCTATATATATTTATCGCCGGGTTTATCTTCATTTCAATAAAAAATAATAAAATTTGAGATAAAAATTACAAAATGACATCATAAATTATCAAAATTTAATTCGTGGAAAAATATATTATAAATCATCAAAAGCATAATTAAGCCAAATACACAATCGAATTCGATTTAAAGTTATTAAAAATTTTAATTATTAAAAGATGCCAATAGCGTCGACATTTTTCGCAATCATACTATCTATTATTACATTGAAAACATGGTTTATATTAGACGTATCAGTTGCACATGTAAAATGGCTGTATATAATTTTCTCTTTTTTTTTATTCAACTTTTCAAATGTCATTCTAATGTATTCAGAAGCCTCTTCAAAGTTATTATTACCTAAAAATAAATGTTTTAAAAAGTAAAAACAAACTAT
Source organism: Schmidtea polychroa (assembly GCA_959609185.1). Lineage (NCBI taxonomy): Eukaryota > Metazoa > Platyhelminthes > Tricladida > Dugesiidae > Schmidtea > Schmidtea polychroa. Next base: position 20,709 of record CAUHTR010007636.1, on the reverse strand, counting down.
ATACGATAATAGTTACGAAGCATTAAAAATTTAGGATCACTCTGAAAAAATGGATAAAAATTATTAAATAAATAGTTTCATTTTTGAATCCAAAAACTTATAATTTTGTTTAAAAACATTACAAATGCTTATTTTAACCTTCAAGTGTGCGACTTTGCATATTTAAACTTTTTTTCAAATATTCAAATGATTCAAATATAATGATTTTGATTTGCAGATGTAGAAAGATAGGTCTGTGCACTCGCCATCATGACAGGTTTTTGGTCGAACAAATGTTTTAGACATAAAGAAAATGGTCACAGATTAAAATTTGCAACAATCTAAATAAAACAACTGCTTATAAAAATTTGAGAAATTAAAGTTAAATCTCGATAATTTGATCTCAAATTTCACTTACCACTTTTGTTCAGGCAAAGTTCTTATGTTTCAATACTATATCAAATCCTATAATTTAATTTCAATTTTGGTGTTGAAAAGTTAAAATTTTATTATATTAATAGATAAATTTATAAATGTGTTAATTAAATGTATAACTTATAAATTTTTTATAAATTACTAAAATTTCATATTTTTTACTTGAAAATTTAAATTTAAATAGCATCTAAATGTAAAATTGTTTCAGCACGGTTAAAGAAATAATACTATATCTATAAATTCATTTTATTATAAAATATAAATTTCACTATTATTATGAAACCGATGCAGTAATAGAAAATCCTAATAGAACATCCCATGGTGATCAATGAACAATATATTAGCATCATGCTATACTCAGAATATATAGGTCTCATCTCAGAATCAAGAATGAAAATGACTGAGATGTCATCTAGAATCACAACGATAGTAGTTATAATGATATACCGATATTTTAAACTCAAAGGGAAACATAAAGAAGAATCCCTTAATACATATAAAGAAAACATAGCAAAAATTGAAGAAAAAAATTTGTACAAATACATTGGAGTTGACTTTGGACATGTTAACGACACATTAAAGAAAGTATTAGAAGACACAGAAAAAATTATAAAATCAGACTTATATCCAGTTCAAAAATTCCAAACATATAAAACATTCAATCACTCAAAACTAATTTTTCATTAAGAAATTGCTCAATAAACAACATGATATGATACAAGGTTATACAAAGCAGCAAAACAACTAGGGTCAAAGAATACAGAGATTAATTAGGAATGCCTTATAAGATATACAACAGAATCTCAACAATAAATCCATATAAGCCTGGAACCAGTTCCAAATAAAGATAAATGCATGATCAATACGTAATTCATGTCATTAAATTGCTTAACTCAGAGGACACCGAAATGAAAAATTTTATTTAAAAAGATTAAAGCTCGATTCTCATACAAACAATTAGACCTAGAACATACATTAAAATAGTTAAATTCAGAACCCAAAGGATATGTAGGAGAATTGAAAATCCTATTTGGTAAATAAAAATGACGCGTAGAATTTAATCTAAATGAGTTTTTTATTTGTTAAAAGAACCAATGAAATTCCCAGCGCAGCTTTTTATAGTATTTATTCGGCCAATAAAATAAAACTTTATTAAAATTGATTTATTTTCTAATTGGGCCAAATATTGAAATATATTGTTTAAAGCTGAATTTACGGATTGAGCCAATTTGACTCATTTTAAACTTTATTGCTGTTAGAAATATTGAAAGTGAACCCTAAAAGTGTATTCTTGAAGAATGAAACGAAATTTCTCGTACATATTAAATATTTAGATGGCATTCAAAAGGGTCAAGGTTAAACTAGTGGATATACAGAAGTTTGAAAGACTAAATTGTATAAAAAATTTGAGAAGTTTCCTCGGAAGTTAATATGATCGGATGATTGCACGAAAGGGTCTAAAGAATTAAAAAACAAATTGTCAGTAACTACAGTGTTTATTTAATGACATATGTTAGATATCATGTTAATTTCAATCAACTTTATTTGTAATTAATATAAATATTAAATAAATATTCTTTATTTATTTAGTATTATATCTTCTTTATGAAACATTTACGTGGGATATTATTGGATTATTTAGATTAACTATTCATTAATATTATATTTTGTTATTGTAAGGTGTTTTCAGCCGAAGATTGAATATTTCAAGTGATTTGTTCAAATAATTTCAAATTTGAAGTGCGAAAATAAATTTTATAAAAAGTCAGGAAATGTTTCAATTATCCGTCAAAAAAAGACTACGTAATTGTGATTTGAAAATTTGAAACACGTGTAAAATGACCAAGTGAACATAGTATAAAGTCGGTTTTACATAATAAAATATATGTAAATATTAATTTCCCCCTACTGCTCATCCCATTATTGCGCAATTTCGAATGTAGTTTGCCTATGTGGTATACCAAATTGACTCAGAAAATAATTTTTTAGTTAGTTTTTTTAAAACACATGGAATTTATGGCTTGCAGTATTCTAAAAAACTGATGTGTAAGCATTTTATTTTATATCTAATTATGTAAAATTCATAAAAATCTTCGAATGCTAAAAAAACTAATCAAAAATAAGGAAATACAAGATAATGAATCGGACGCAACTGATATGGACCTATATATAATAACGAGGATAAAATTGAGAAGGAAACCAATAGAATTGAATTTTTGAGTTCTGGCGATGAAGATCTTTGTTATATAGCTTCTAGCAAAATAGAGGTCAGGTGATTTACAATTCTTAAACCAAAAGTGAATTAAACGCGATTGATACATTTTATAATGAAAAAATTTCAAAACAATTGAAAAAAATGTAATAATTGAAAAAAATAAAAAATGTATTCCAGAAACAGAAACATTTTATAATAGTTAGATTTACTTGACCAAATGATCCGAAAATATAGTTTTAAAGCAAGCTTTATCAAATGGCTTCTACAAGTTTTCTAAAACATTTAAGATTTCCCAGTTACCAGTGCTTGAATTCAAAATAAAGAAACAATTTAAAGAAAGAATTTTATTTTCCAGTTGGGAGAATAAAATTACTTTCTAACGTACGGAAGAATTGTCAAATTCAAAAATTTTACAATAGAAATATATGTAATAAATGTAATAAAAATGTTTGCGGAATTTGTATTTTAAAAATAATTTTTATATGTAAAAAAACGTTTTCAGTGAAGTTTTAAATAAAAAAATTTCTATTTAAATCGAATTGAATTTTTTTGTTGTAAAAATTTCAATTTTATTGTATGAATCAAATTAACTCACGTCAGTAAAAATAGGCATATCCGTAAATCCAATGTTAAAAAATATAGTTTCAGAAACTCTTCTCTGTGAGATATTTTTAAAACATTAATTTCTAGTGACTACAAGATACGGTTTATTTCATTTTAACATGAGAAAAAATAATAAATCATATTCATCCTGTCAAGACAATATTTATATTCTTATTTATCATATATTATCATATGAGATTATCATAAATGAGATAAATTTAATTATACCAATACCTCAATTTGTGTTGATTCGGTTTGCGTTTAAATTGTTTCACCATTGTGTTGTTTTTTTATTTTGCATTATTTTGCATTATTTTACAATTCTCAGAAATTTTAATGAAATATCGAAAATATAATATTGCGAAACAATTAAAATAAAATTGTGAGTGTATTCTAAACATCATTTCACATGAAAAATGCTGTTTCAATTTGAGTAGTTTTAGTTGGCGGAACCAATTATGGACACAAAATGAGGTACTGGTTGAAAGTATTTGAAAATTTAATCATTTAAAAATATTCGTTCTAATTACCTTTATATTCGGGAAAACAAATAGTCAATGGAGATTTAGATATTTTCAACTTAAATAAATCTGTTTTGTTGAGAAATAATATTATGGAACATTTAGAAAACCATTGATTATTGCAAACTGAATCAAAGAGTTTGATTGATTCAAACATTCTATTCTAAATTTTAAAATTGAAAATTATTAATAATATAATAACAATAATTCATTAAAATTACGTTCTACTGTATGCACTTGTGATATAAAATTTATTTATATTTAGTAATCTGTCAAAATATCGTCCGTTAGAAATTTACTTAAACTTGTTCCTTATTATTGATTTTAACAGATGGAAATACTTAGGCAGTAATGAATACCATTTAATTTAATCTTTGACAATGTAACTCAAAAGTTTTATCCGTTTTACAGTCTCAAATTTATGCGTAGTTTGAAGTTCTCTACAGTTTTCCAATTTAGGCATTTATTCAGCAATTTATATAATTTATATCTACTTTATTTGTTGATTTTGCTTTCAACTCAATTTTTGTTTCGATATATTTTTGAAAATAAGCGATTGTTTGAATTTTTCTGTCCTAGTTACATTGGTAACTTTCACATCAATAGATAAGTATAATTTTAGTAAACGCCAATTTATAGCATAATCCTTTTAGTAGTCTTAATTATAATTTTTCAACTTTAGATACTATTAGCTTCATTTTCTTAGCAGCGACAGAAAAATCGTCTAACTTATCATAAATTTCAAAAGATATTTCAATAAAGTAATTCAAAAAGATAAGATTTAAATTCAAGTAATCATTTAATGTTATCACGAACCCTGTGAAATCAATTAAATTCTCCTTAATGCAATGATTGGTTTAGAGCCCATTCATACAAGTTATTAATATTTATATAAAATCATTCAGTATTTTCATTTTTTTTCGTGACAAAGTAAGACCACGAATTCCTCTTTCGTTCAAGCTAAGCATTTCATTTTCTGAACTTAATTCTATCGGTTAATGTAAAGTAATTAATGAAAACGATCCATACATTTCTGGACGCCAAAATAATTCAATAGTATATAGTGAACTATGGACATTGTTTAAAAAAATTCTTGAAAAAAACAATCAGGTTTCAACCAGTTCAATCAGTTTCAGAAGAAACAGAACAGCTTTTCAGTGGAAATGAATTTAAGGTTTTCACTACTTTAGATAGTGTTGATAAAATTTATTTAAACACCTCTTAAACTAGTGAATTGTTATTCTTACCATATAATAGTTCACTAGATACTTGAAGGACTCGCAACTCATTAATATTATTATCATGTGTTAGTACATTAAAAGAATCCTTAAAAAGCACATTTATAAATAATCTAGGGTTCTTGGCCTCTAACTCTGAAATTTTTACTAATTTTAAGCATTTCTGTAGTCTTTAAAAAACTTATAACAACTACTACATCTGTTTGCATTATCTTAACTAAGGATATTATGCTTTAAAATCTCCCTTTATTGCTTTCACCGCTTATTCTGTTTCATCCTAAACATCTACTGAGTCAATTGCTTCTATCAAATCAACACGATTCTTCCTCATTCATAACCTACCATGAATCAACCATAACTTCAAATAAATTCTTTACAATAGACTCTATTAGTGTATGTGGTAAGGTTTTATATTAAAATATCTTGAAATTAATTTTATTTGTTCAATACTTTGGCTTTTAAATAACTTTGGTTTTTTGCATCAGGTGACTTTTACATTGATTTGAAAAAATGTATTAGAAATGATTGGGAAGTTTTGCATATGTTACAAATAAAAACTATGAATATTTGAAAATTATTTGATTGCACTCAAATTAGGTGCCCAACCAGTCAAAATGTTGTTAGGCTAAAAATGCGAATCCATTTCAAATAACTTTCAAGTGAGAAATTTTCAATAAAATACGACTGATTCTAACATAAGAAAGATGACTCTAGATGAAAATATTATTTCAGTGCTTAATATGCTTTGCAAGACTACAGTTAAATTTTTTAATACAGTATGAATTACTTGAAATTTTGAATTACTTATTTATTTAATTATTCATTGTGTAATTAAGTAAATTAAAAAACAAGTTTCTACAATATCTAAATGGCTCCTATACAAGAGGAAAATCAATATTTTCAAATAAGAAATTCACATTTACGAATTGCGACAAAAGAAGAAATCAATAAATATCGGAAATTCAATACAAAGATACCCATTCAAGGATTTAAAAATCTAAACAATAATAAGATATGAATTTGAAATAAACTTTGAGAGTAATTCTACCATTCCTGTCTCTCGGCCCTTGCAGGGAACACATATCTTTGAGACTAATGCGCAGTGATGAACTGATATACATATCTGTTGTTACTATTGGTTCAGCAGTTGTAGTGTGTTCATGATTAAAATTTAATTTTTTTAGTTAAATATAGATTTTGGCACTAAAAAGTCAATGTCTAAAGTTAATAATAGCAAATTTAGTAGCATAAATTAATTATAATATAATCAACCACAAGAGAAAGATTCAATCAGAAATATCAGCAAAATTTTCGTATTTTGAGTCAAAAGAAATTACTATATTGAGCTTTGAAATATTATATTTATAAATTTTATAAACTTATAATAAAATTTCACAAATAATTTATTTCACATTTTATTTTTAATATTATTTAAATTGAAAAATGTAATGAAATGTAATTGAAAAATCTTATATCATGACATACTATTTCATTATCTTCAATGAGAAATTGATCATATTCACTAATAGAAGCCACATATATCATTGTCATAACTCCTTCGAAACAATGAATCCATTTTCTTCGTTCTGACCTTTGTCCACCAACATCCACAATTCTTAGAAATTATATCTCATTAATACAGTTGTCATTGAACTACGTCAACAAATTTAAACATGCAAATTCTGAATATAATATTTGAAAAATAATATTCTTAAAAAATTTGTGAGTGACATAAATTGATAAATATATTTTTGTAATATATTTCGAGAGCAATTGGCATTAATCAATAAAAGAAATTTCAATAAAAATTTCTTTTTTGATCTATTGATACTAGTAAAATCTAAAAAAATTTAAAATTACAAGTGGATTTTCATATTAAGGTTAACCCTTAAATGCTATGTATAAATCTATGGGACTCTACGTATTTTAGAAAGCCAGCAAAAAAGGTAAGGATATAAAAGTCTTCTACTTCCAAGTACTTTCCTATTTTATATAATTATTCTTTACAGAGTTATTATTTTTTTCCAGGAATATGCCACAAATATCGCAGACACTCTTGGGTTCCTGGGACCTATGCATAGTAACAGAGTTGTTTTTACTGTGTTAGTATGTTCAATGAGTATACCTGTTGTTCATTGATTTCATTATTTCATTGCATACATTATTATAAAAGGCTTTTCATGTTTAGTGTTTTCACTAAAATAGTTCGTAAAATCAGAATTCGAGGCCCCGTGGATAGTTCTAAAGCTCATTTTTGAATGGGTAGTATTTAAAGGTTAAATGATTTCAATATTATTATATCACAAGTTATGTATTCCCAGTTTCCAATACCCTTAGAAAAAAATTCAATAATAAGAATATTTATATTCGTTCTTAGCCATTAAACCACTGAAATAGAATTACGAGGATCCGAAGTTCTCAACCAAACTGACCGTTAGACGCAAACCATGTGTTTGATCGTGTTCAAACCTGCAAGTTGTGGTGGGGGTTTTACAGACGAAAAACGGTCTTACTGGTTGGAACGCGAAAATGTTTTGATTTGTATTAAATGGGGTTTTTATGATGATCGTCTCTAAACGGTTTTAGTTGTTAAAGGGTTAGGATTTAAATATTGAAGAATTACAAAATTAAAAAATTGAAAAAAATTGAAAAAAATTATCGATTTAATTTTAAAAATGCAGTTTATTAAAGATTAAACAACTTTAAATGTCAAAAGAATAATTACTATAAAAATTTAATTTAAAAAAACTATTTTGCTGAATTATGTTTGTATGAATTGAATCAGTTGTTTGAAAATATTGGAACTTAAATTTCAAAATATTTTTTTAATGCTACAATTGGCTTAGAATTTGTTTCACTGCGAAATTGCAGATAATGTTCATAGCTACTTTCAATAGAGTCGATTTACTCAATTTAGCGACAATAAACTAGAAAAATTTGGCATAAAAACCTTTGTGCTAGCAGGCGACGACAATAAATATTTATGGGAGTGCTACCCATATCTCGGAAGAGATGAATGGCCAGTGGATGAAGAATAATGGCGGTAAGTCATCATGCGGCTGATGAAAGATTATTTAGAAATGAGATGCAAAAACATGAAAAGTTTGGGTTCACAGAGTTTGGGTTAAACCAAGCATGTATTCCCCTAGATGATAACCTATGTATGTGGGAGGTAAAATAGACGTTTTGATAAGACTTAATAATATCTGAAATAATTCGAAAGTGTAAAAGTGTTTGGAATGCTCCATTAGTTTTTTGTAGCAAAGAAAGATGGAAGATTCATAATGCTAGTTGAATGAAGAGGAATTATTTCAATCACACAAAAAGAATAGTTTCTAATGTCTGACACTTGATTCTACTTAGATTAATTTGGCAGATTCAAAACGCTTTTCCTAAATAGACTTAGAGACATACCATGAAATTGGAATAGTCCCAGAAGTAGAGGAGTTAACTGCCTTCAGTACTAAGGAACGACAATTTTGTTTCATCAGGCAACCATTTTGGTCAGTAAAAGCCCCAGCTACTTTCCAAAAATTGGTGCACATTCTCTTGGAAGATATTGTTTTTAAGGAGTATTTTGACGATATACTAATGAAAAACAATAAAAAAACAAGATGTAATTGTATTTATTAAAAAGCTTGACAATGAATCAGTAAATATATCGATGTTTTTTTGATATTCACTAATTTTTGGCACTGCCTTTTCCAAGTGATTTTTTTCAAAATGCACATCAAAATGATGTTGGCTCTAAGCTTTGTTCCTGTATTGTATGTTCCTGCTGTTTTCGATGATTTGGCAAATGACTGCCCTCCTCTAATGACACCATTGATAAACTACTGGAAAGATACATACATAGGCTGATAACGAAGCGGCTGACGTGAAAATCCAAGGTTTCCTCTACAACTGTGCAATGTTCGTGCTCGCGTCACCGACAACCTACCGCGTACCAACCACTCCGTCGAAGCCTGGCATCAATCTTTTCAACAGACAGTTCATTGCCAGCACCCGTCCCTCTACAAACTGGTTGAACAATTCTGTCAAGAACAGGATCACTGCGAATTAAAGATCGAAAGGTTTCGTTCAGGAATCAGACAGCTAGAAGCATCCAAGTTGAAATATGTTCGCCTTAATCGACGCCTGTAGGCTTTGGTCTTAACATATGGAACAATTTTAGTGGGAGATTACCTCCGAGGAATCGCACAACTTTAGCATTTAATTAAAAAATATAGGCTACTATTATTCGGCTTTTCAATTTTATTAGTAACAGTTACTATTGAAATAAATATAGTAGATTGGAATTGTATTTTTTTAACTTTTTTTTATTGCTCGCATTTGTTGGGTCCCCATTTGACCTACTTTGAGTTAGACTATTTATTGGAACTATATAGTGTATGTGTTTGACTTGCTTTGAGCTGAAAAATTAAAATGGAAATTAAGTTTTCTTCCATAACTTATCTCGAACGGTTAATGCTCTGTTATTACAAATTGCAATATTAGGAAATATTTATAGTTATTCTTTAAGAGCTATTCTTTTCACTCTCAGACAAAGGATGTTATTATTAGGCCTTTCGTCGTTTTTATTATGCGCTCAATAAGGCCATTAAACTTGTGTTAAATTAAATATAGAGTCTACAATCGATCATATGGATGCTTTTTGACGATTTAAAATTAAATATTAATAAAATTTATGTCTTAATAATTTTAAAACAAGTTCAAGTAATCATCTTGAGGTAATTTCTAGTTTATAAAAACATAGGTCGTGTCCTTGAAATAAATTATTTTTAATGAACTAGTTTATTATAGCTAAAAATTTGATTTATTTTTCAAAAAATGGATTTAAATAAGTTTTAAATTATGCAGAGATTGCCTAAAATTTTGTAATTTTAATTTCATATTAACCCATGAAAAATAAATACAAGGTTCCTGGCAAAAATAAGAAAAAAAGATGCATCATCCATTTTGAAAAAGAAGATTAATGAAAAGGACACCAAGCCACAAAAAAGAAAGACAGTCGTAATTTCAATTGAAAAAAAAGCTTATTGCACTTGAAAGAATAGGAGAAGGCTCATCTATTGATACTATTGCCACCGAATATCATGTAAGTAGAAGCACTGTTTATAACTGGAATTCGACAAAAAGGCTGATTCTAGTGGAATCTCGAGTAAATCCAGAAGTGCAATGAAGAAGTCAAAATACGTGGCACTTGATAATGCTTTATGGATCTGGTTTTGTCAAGTGCGTAGAAGATGACCTATAATAAAGGAAAAGGCGTTATTTTTATACAATTTTGTAACAATGGATTTTCATGTGAATCAACTATTAAAATAACAAACAAGGAAAATAATGATGATTTAAAGCCTGTTTGTGATATTTTAAATCAAGAAAACTTTGATGAGTATAAAAACAAAAATATCGATAATGATAACTCAGAAAAAGATGAATTCATTGTTAGTGATGGGTGGTTGACCAATTGGAAGAATCGTCATGGAATTCATTCAGTAAATATACTTGGAGAGGAATTATATGCCGATTATGATTCATCAGAAGGATTTATTGCAGAATTTTGTTAGTATGTAGAAGCAGAAGAGTTAAAACCAGAACAAGCATACAACATGGATGAGAACGGTCTGAATTAAAAGATGCTTCTTCTTAAAGCTTTGGTTTCTACATTTGAAAAAATCTGTCAACCTCAAATAGTACCAAATGATTTTGATGATAAGGCAGAATATGATGAGCGTAAAATCAACAAACATGCAAGCGATTAGGGTTTATGAAAAGGTAATGTAATATATTGAACAGCAAGATGATTACAGTCCGCTAGATGTGATACTTTTAAGAAATTACCTTGATTGTGGTTTTATGAAATACAATAAGTCCAAGGTACACATGAAAATAACATATTTTATGAAGAAATAATTAAAAATCATTTTAATCGAATTTCCTAAATAAAAACAAAAATCCAGTTATTAAATTTAATAATTTTTCTTCTTTTATAAATAATAATATGCAATATTTTATGAAATACAAATTTTGAGTTTTGCTACTTTCTATTTGTTCAAGAAATATGTCTTTTTGTATTCAATATACTTAAACTCAATTATTCGGCAAAAAGGTCTATCCAGACAGTAAAATAAAAAAGATGTTGCCCGGATAATCGAGAGTCTACTGTATTTTGAGAAAATATTAAACAAACAAAATTTAAAAATAAAGTAATAATAAAGTCTAATAAAGCAAGTATTAATAATAAAGTAATTATTGAAAAACATTAACTAAGTATATTAAAAAACATTGCGCTATATATTTCAACCACCTACCTGTCTTCTTCAGGCTGCAAGTCACCTTAATGACTAATAGCTGAAAATAATGAATAATAGTCGTTCAAGTGGCTAGTGGGACATTGTTAATAAGATCTTTAAATCCTAAAAGTAATGCCCAAATTTCTCAATCTACACATATTTTTGAATGCATTTAAGTAATCGAATATTGACTGTTTGCTATAATGTTGTTTTTTAAAATTTTTACGAAAAATCTTTTAATTTTAATTTTTGACAATAAATTATAGTTGGAGAATTTGTGTGAGAGAATGTGATAATTATTGAAATATTTTTGTTTTTTTATGAAGACGATCATTATTGATTAATTTGTGTAAATATTCCATATTTTCAGTTATCAATTATTAACGTGATTTGCAACCTGAAAATATTAATAAGCGGTTGAAATATATTACGCGATGCTGTTTAATATACTTAGTTTTTCTTTTATTATTTAATAATAGTAATTTTAAGGTACTTTAAATTCAATCCTTTGAAAGTGACAAGTGTTTCTACGATTCCTGTGGTTTTAACACGCGTATGTAAAACATCTTGTTCGTTGGGTATATAATCTGGTTTCGATAATCTTCCAAGAGAATTAAGGAAACTAAATAATATTATAAATCTTAAAATAGTTAAGTAATAATATTCAATAGTAAAGATTTCACAGAGAAGTTGGACCTTTATGATGTTGCAAACTGGGGATGAGAAACACGCGGCCCTTGGTGGTCTATTTATTTCAGCAAATGTAAAAATAAACAAAAATAAACTGTTAGATATTAGTTGTCAATCTATATATTTATAATAGATATGTACAAGCAATATTAGACATGTATTCTTGCAAACGATGTGACACTGCATTCGTTATTAGAGGACTTTTAAACTGCGGGCTTTCAGAGAATCGTAAATATTAAAACTATTAGTAAAAATTTGCCGACCCACCGAGCTTGATGCACAAAACCTCGTCTGCTCCTAACCATTGAGAAAAACAACCTGTATTCCAAGCGATATACACAAGATGTCTAGTCTAGTCGGTTCTACCTCAACGAGTTTCCGGTCTGTGAGAAACAAAGAACTTTCATTACATTGCAGTACTCGATATACTGAATTAAAATAATACACCTGTTTGCACGAAATAAAAGCATCTATACAAGTTGTTATACACCAAACACCACTGAGATACATTTTCTATTGACTCACCAATTTAATAAATTTCATGAAATTTATTTTAGCTAATTTTGAAATGCCTTTCATGTAAGATGTTTAATTTTAAGTAAATTTTAAGATTTGAATTTTGATCCATATAGATATAAGATCAAGTCAATATTTGTGTTATAAATTATTTTTTATTAATTTTCAGGTTTTTTAGGAATTTTATGAAATTTATTTTATAATTATAATTTTGGAATTATTTCGATATAATGTAAGTCAGATATATTTTTAATTATAATTAAATAATTAAATCAATCGCCAAAAATGTATTTTTCTAATATATTCTAACTCAAAAATAATTCTTACGATGATATTTCGTCATTTTCATGACAATAGTTTCTATAAAAATACATTTAAAGACATTTTCAGCAGCGCATTTCTATATATCGAAAGTTTGTATGTGTTTTTAGTATGTGTTGTGTTTGTGTGCAGTATTTAATTTTTCTTCCACTTTTTAGATTTCTATAGTGTAAGATGTATTAATGATCTATTAATTGCACTATTAATGAGAACATCAGCGTGAATTCTAAGTAAGTATGTATTTTTCTATGATGTAAGATTATTGATTTTTTCTTATATTATAGAAAACTTATTTCAGCAGTGTTTGGTGTACAGGTTGGTGTGTCCACCAATTATAGATAACTTACCAATTTTGTGAAAATTTAATAACTAAATTTATTTTGTATTTTAAAAAAATTAACCTATATTATTAACAGAATATTCTCGAATAAATTTGTCTAACCAAAAAGTGTTTAATATATGCGGCTCGGGTCAGGAAAAGGCTGCTAATTACTGTTGTAAACTAGATATTTATATATATTGTTAAATTTTGTCACTAAGTGACGAATTTTCATGTATGCATATCAAAATATTCGAATATTATATATAGATATTAAACCATTAGCGCCCATGGTAGTCAAATGACGACTCTATTGTTTATATTTTGAATGTCCATAATATTAATTTATTTAGTTACCTTTAAGACACACGATCGTCATTTGACTACCACCGATATTATCAAGTTTATCTCTACAGGTACGCAAACAAATTTTTATTGGTAATTTTTACATCGTTTTGATGACCAATGAGAAAAATAATTTTAAAGAAAATCTGGGCTTTAATGAGTTAATTCCCTTTTAGCCGGACTCCTTTATAATCTGAACTAAAATTTATCCTTTTGATACATTTTACTAGCCTTTTCAATAGGTATTATATGAATTGTTTATGACAGCTCAGACTTAATGATTGTTTACAATTGCTGATATTTGTTAGTTTTCTTGTATCTATTTTCGTCGGCATTCGAGATTTCTACTTCACTTTTCAGAAAATCTTTTGATTTCATGTTCCATAATTTTTTCAACTGGAATATTGTATTTGAAGTGACAAACATGTAAAAGTGAAACACGATGAATTCCTTTTTTCTTGACAATTGTCTAATTGAAAAATAGGATTTAATTTATTCATTTCTACATTGTCTATATTGAAAAAGGTTTTAATTGAGGGAATCCACAACAATATCTGGAGTAAAATTTTAATCGCTATTAATATGTCATTAAAAGAAAACTTTAACGGGTTTCGGTAATTTGTGAATCTGATCCCATTTTCTCTGAACATTTGAGGAAAACAACAGAAGTGGGTAATGAATCGAGCAAATAATTCGTATTGTTACTAAAGGTAATCCCAAGCCCAATCCCGGTTCGATCTTCCTTTGAGTACCCTGTTATAATATCGAGTCATAGATGCTGCGTAGTTAATTCTAAATATTTTCATTGCTAACATCATTATTTACTCAGAATATTGTTCCACAGGACTAATAAATTTCAATAAATTTCGTTTTTATAGATATATTTATGAAATATTTAATTATAGAATTAAGTTTTTTAGTCAATAATCTACCTAATTGTACCCGTTTTTTCACATTATTAATTAAAACAAACAAATATTCAATTATAACAGCTGAATTTTGTATAATTAAGTAGAATAAAAAGAACAGTTTATACTGTTGTTTGAATAAAATATTAAAATTTATAATAAAATGTTATATTAACTGATAGGCATGCATAATTATTAATCATATATATATAAATATATACAAACCACATTTAAAGCTGTGCTTTTCAAACCTTATGTAAACATTTTATTCCGTGGAGTTAATTCTATATCGAAATTATTAATTAAAATAAATTTATAATCTTTCTCCACAAAGTTGGCCTATTTAATATATATTCAAAAATATTCATTTCAAAAATTAAACTATAAAAATGATATTAAGCACAAAACATTATGTAAATAAAATTAAAGTATCACATATCTAATGAATAGTCTGTAACAGGAAGTTCATCCCTTTATAGCACGTGTAGTCATGTAATGAGTTAAATATTGCTACAAAATAAATTTTAAATTACTATTCGGCTGAATCATTTAATTGATAATCTCGTGACCTTGAAAAACACGCAAGAACCCCTTCATCATTCCATAAACGTTGCATAGCTGTGAATATATCTTCATTAAACACAGCGTCTTCGTTGTTTTTTCCCAATGAAAATAGTTTACGAGCATCTTCCTAAACTTAAATAAATAAATCAAAATATAAATATATAATACTATGCTTTCTGGTTTTGAAAATTCAATTTTAAGTTGTCCCATTGCTCTTATTATTGCAGTTAAACTCTGAAGAGTGTTACTAAAAACAATAGGTTTATATTGTAAGCACTCGTCTTTTGTGTAACCGTTATCATTTATAATTCTATAATGATTTGTTTAGTTAGAAGTTTAAAATTTCATTTATACTTCATTTGCTTGACAATAGTGCTCTTACCCGACTCTCCAGCTCCTTTAAGAAGTAAATTAAAAATAAATGTAACTTAATTAAATTTACCAAGTAATAACATTTTATGGTAGAACTCTCCTTTTGAAAATCACTGAATATTAATTTGTCTATTTCTTTTGATTTGTTTTCATTAGCACGAACTTCATTACTAGGTATACAGCCCATCACTATAGTTTGTACTAAATATTATGATGAATACTTAATACATGAAATAACCTTTGGCACAAATTAACTTTTGCTGCATTAAAACATGTTATTTTATATTAGTTTACGATAGTTTTAAAACTAACATGTTAATTGCACTATCTGTTGAACAAAATGTAAAAATTAATTTTTTTCACTTTAATAATTAAACTAATTTAAAAAAAAATATTTACTTTATAAATATAAATTTACAAGTTTAAACCTTTCTGTGCCTCAAACGGGTTAAAAGACTTTTCTGGGTAATTGCAATTTTTAGGTAAACGACAGTGCAAATGAAATGTATATTTATTTTATGCGCAAAATCCAACCTAACCTTTCTACTTCACGAGCAACGTTGAGACAATAGACATAAGTTGGCCGTGTTGGCATCCTAGGGCCAATTACCTATCAGGCTCAGATGACCTTCAAGCAATTCGGTAAATCAAAATTGTCTTGAACTTTCCTATGCGCAGTAAAGACTAGAGTACTAAAAACAACTGTTGCAATCGACCAGCTACATATCAATGTGGGTGAAACACATTTGAACGACATGCAGTGCGGCATTTATAAGTAAAGGTGAGCCCTCTTATCCGGACTACTTAACTTACATATGTCTAGCATGAACGGACTGCTGATAGAAGGATGTACGTCTTACACAGATATATTAACTGAGAATCTTGGCGTCAATCAAGTTTTGAGATGCAAGCTAAAATATGAAAATCTGTAAGAGTGTGTAACATGCATTCTGGAAAATCAGTGTGAACAGGAATCGAACGTAAAAACATATATTGACACGAAAATTTATAGCAGTTAGGAGTTTAAAACAACAAATCAAGATGAAAGTTCGGGCCATATAAATCAGCATTAAAAAGATATGGTGCCCGAACTGTGCAGATCAACGTTATAGGGTCTGGTTGGTTAGGCGTTACACATTGAGGTTGTGCGAGTGTGACCAGCTCCGTGATTTATTGGGCCTTTGCTCTTTGGCGTCACATTCAACGCGTCTTAGAGTAGTTGTTCTTTTTCCGATTCGTTGTTGGGGGTATAACTGTGTGGATCAAGACATGGATTAAGGCATTTGACAACACATGAAATGGTATACTGCGTTAAAAAGAAAACATTAATTCCTCATAGATTTATAGCAAGAGGTTTATTGCAAGAACATATCATAAACTTTTGATTATAATAAACACTGCTTTAAACCAATAAGTCAACGATTTCCGACTTCACTCGCCAACTTATCAGATTATATGATTTTGAATTGCAGAATCGGAAAGGAGATGATCATGACATTGGAGACGAATTATATTGAATCAAAAATAAATTTTGCTCAGAGTGTGAAACAAAGAATAAAGATGCAAAATTCAAAGTATGATGTATAGCAGAGAGCACTCGATTTAACACAAATCGAAATAACTAAATGAAAAAAGAAATATTTAATAATAGTTGTTGATCGGTTCGCTATGTCAGTTAGTACTGTGGTTGATTATTTAATAAAGTGTAGCTGTATATTGTAATTATTATTTTATACGTCAATTTTATTCTAAAATATAGCAGCTTTATTTAATTAATTTCAAATTTTAATGTGTCTTATCAATTGAAAATGTGAAACTTTATTCAAAGTTCTATCAAAGTTCTATCTAAAAAATTAATTTAATTTATTTTAAGTTGAAACATTTTTCCAGTGAATTGAAACAATTTATTTTGTGATTGAAACATTGTGCAATTAATGAGAGCTATAAATAAATCCAACAAATAAACACACAAATATCAATGTTATTGATGAATGTATCAATCAGCCCCGCAATTTATAATATTTTGTAGAATATAGCGAAAATAGCAGTCAATACACGAAACATTTCTGGTTTACTCCAACATCAATTCACTCAATACTGCTGCTTCATCGAAAGAAAGTTTTGATTGTATCGCTAATTTAATTTCAATGGGATTAAGTATATAAGAATAAGAGTACAAAAATGTAAACTCAAATCCGAATTCAGCAACAGTTTTTTTCAATTTCATTGCGCTTATAAATTCTGGCATTATCCATAATTAAAGCAATTTCCATACGCAATTCCTCCCTCAAATAGACACATAATTCATACTCATACACAGAAAAAATAGAAGCGTTTACAGTTGAATAAGAGATAGTTCGACAATAGTACATTCCGTTAATTGACATACTTGCAAGCAATAATACTGATCGCCCTCTTATAGTTGAAACTTGTATTAATGCTCTTGTTCCTCGTTTAGATCTCGCCTGCGATCTTCTCAGATGTAAATTAAAAGATCAATGAAAATGACTTTGGAGAATTAATTATTAAAATGGTTATTGAACCACAAGGAATATTCGTTTCGTAGTCTAATCTTGTCAATTGCATTCACTCCATCAAGTTTATGATTGGTACGCTTAATGATTGTTTTCAATTTTTCAAGACATCTGCTAATCGTTGACATCGAAATGCTAAAATTTCCACCGTGTTTTTCTTTAATGTTCGCTTTCATTTTTTTTATTCTATAACTCGGATTAAATGAAATCAAATATTCGATTTCATTCATCACATATGATGTTAGGACATCCCGTTGTCACCACCTTTGGGCATCTTGCATATCAAATCTTTCTTGTCTAATCTGCTTGTAATTGTTAGAGCAGATGCAAAATTTATTCGCAAAAGCCCTGCTTCCTTCTTTGTTGTACGTCCTTGCTCATAAATCTAATTAAGCTTTTTCTGTTTTTGTTACTAATTGTTTTATAGCCGGACGCTATCTTTGTTCGTTTGACAGTGTGATTTATGGTATCTATATCCTCTTTTGTCATCATATTAACTACATGTGTCCCCAATTGCGTTTCCTCGTGATCAGGTTTAACATTATCACCTGGATTGTCGAACTCGCGACAACTGTTTCATTTGCTTCGTCTATATGCATGAGGTATGTTTTTTAATTATATTGATTTTTAAATGTATTGAATATGGAGGGAAAATTAAGCTATATTTGCTATACAATAATCGCATTTGTACTTTTAGTCCCTCATTAATTCGTCAAATAATAAAATGTTTCAATAAAAAACAAATTGTTTCAATTCATTGGAAGAAATGTTTCAATTGTTCAAGGAAGTGTTTCAATTGATTTGTAAAATGTTTCAAATGAGCGAAAAAATGGTATATTATTATTGAATGATGGTCGCATGTTAAATGTTAAACAAGTAAGATAAGCATTTTACTGCAAAGTATATTGACAATTTAAACTTTACCGTCATAAACACGCCAAGGACCCTCTAACAAATTCTACTTTAATAGCCATATAGATCAACCAACTCTAATTTTTATATTTCCTTCCACCATTTCGTGTCTGATGCCCAACATTGGTATCATTTTCTTTTCTGTCGTTCTCAGAATCAGTTCATTATTACCAAATTTCCAATATCCATTCCTTTTTCAGCTGTTAGATTTTCTGCTTTTAGAGTTACCATATTTCACATTTCATTTAATCTCTTTGATGTCGACACATGTTTCTTGTCTCAATTGGATGTCTGGACCAGTTTACGTTTCTTTAAACGAAATCTTCTACAATAGCATCGGGATTGTAAAATAATCTTCTGACAAATATTAGACCTTCATTTGCTTCACTTAAATTAAGTTTCGCGTCGTTTTCTTTTATCCATTCTTTAATTAATCTCATTATCTCTCTATGGTAAAGTGGCACAGTATATAAATTTTTTAAATCTCTTATATCTTTTTGAGCATATTTAAATTTTATATTTTAAACAAATAACATTCCTCAAAAATAATAATATTAATAATAATATAAAAATATAAATAATAATGAATTAATTAATTAAAAGAAAATATCAAAAAATGAATTTATTCATCTCCACAGGTCTTTTTTCTTTTACCATATTTTGGTTTAATAACAGTGTTAAAATATTCCTTATCTCTCGACGCAAAAGATAGCAATTCATTAAACACTTCTTCAAATACAAAATTTGGCTTTGCATTATCCTAATAAGAAATTATTATAGAAAATAAAATGTTTCAAGTGGTTCATACCGGTGAATAAATTTCTTCAGCGTCTACCTGAAAAACGAATAACTATTATCGATAAATGCTCAAATATAATAAAAAACAGTGAGAAAAATGAATAAAATTGATTTTCCAGCATAAAAATGTAGACCCAATGAAACCAATATATGAAATGGGCGTAATTCCAATTTTAAAAGAAACGAATAATGGTTAGATCAAGGTAAACATGAATATTTTCTTTGTATATACATATATATTAAATTAAAACATTTAAAATTAAATATTCATAATGGAAAAATATTTTAAAAAAATAAATAAAAATAAAATAAAAAAAAATTTGTAAAGATTTAATTTTCCAAAAACATTATTAAACCCCAGATCATCATCATCATCATTTAGGATGATTGACTTTTATATTTCGTTATGTGTACTCGGCGGGATGCTTGTACAGTACGGTATATATATATATATATATATATATATATATATATATATATATATATATATATATATATATATACAGTTCAGTAGTTACAAGTTATTTTATTTGTAAATCCTCAAAATGCATGGTTTTTTATATAAATTAAGATTTATTTCGATAAGGCTCCGGAGGCCGCACGTGAAGCCACAGGTTCCCCACACTGGTCCAGCCGATTGTCAAAAACCCCAAGATGTTATTTGTTTGGAATTTGCTAAATGTCTCGAATGTTGACCTAAACTATGCTAATGAAAAGCAATTACTCAGTTCCAAAGAATTCAGGATATATACACCGCCACACCAGACAAATGTACGAATATGATAGACGGAGTGTGGAATCAGACTAAACAAAGGACGAGTTGATGTCTTATTTGACTATCTTCTTGTGGACTATGTCAGTCATATATTTTTCATCATTAATGTAATAACGTTTTGTATGTATTATTAACGGACACCGAAAAACCAAAGATCAAAAAAGGTAATTATTTTAGAATTGTCAATCTTAAAATACACAATCCTAAAAAATACGCATAGGGGATGTGCTGTCAAAATTGATTTAAAAAAGCTTCGCTGACGTACAATTGATGGTAACGTTTTACGACCCTATTTATTGCTCTATTGAATAATTATTTAAAGAATTTTAGAAATGTTGGATTATTAATAGATTAATAATTAGATTAAT
>CAUHTR010007635.1:37013-194264 GCA_959609185.1 Schmidtea polychroa | reverse complement strand
TTATTTCATAGACATACTGCGATACAAATTGGAATTGATCCTTTATATTGAGCTATTAACGCAGCAAGAGAAGACCAGAGTCGAAATTATAGCGAATTGAGGAAACTCCAGGTATGCTCCTCTATGATACTATTCTGTATAGTAATTATGTGCATTCCTCTACAATGTTTGCAACTGTATAAAAGGCATTGTAAGTACATTTTTCTTATTTGAATGAAACATTTTAATTTTTCAATTTTTTCCTTTATCATTTAAAAGGGTGCAAACGTAATTCACATAAGAATACTAAAATTTATATTTAAACTGGTGTGCACTGTGTAAATCAAACTATTTTCAAATAATTTCTTTAAATCAATAACGGTTTCTTTCTATATTATTCAAACTACTACTATCTTTTGAGGAGTTTACATGTAAAATATTAATATTTTTAGAAGGACAGATTTCATTCATCATACATTTTATTTTGTATTGTTGTACATTGATATTGACGATAAATGACACCTCATAATACATTGAAAATTGAGAATAATATTACTTTTATTTACATATTTCAATTGATTTTTTGTTTCTTGGGTTTTATTAGTGATTTTCGGCACTTTAAAAACAAAACAATAATTAGAGATAAAGTTGTAACATCTCACTTTACATAAAAACAAAGTATTTATAAATATATTCTTTAATTCGAAAGGTAGTATCACATTGTTAGATCGAAAAGTTGGGGCTACTAATCTTAACACTATCCACTCCAATAAATATAAGATAAAATATAAATATAAATATATTTAACTGTGGTTGCGCGTATTTATTTAATATAGTGAATCAAAAACAACTCCTCTCTTTTCAAAACTTTATTAATAATTTACATGTTTTACAACTTGTACAAAAGATAAAAGTTCGAATTTGTTAATCCATGCAGTTTGTCTCAGCCTGCCAGAAATCGTTGGCTCATGTGTAGCACAACGATCGCAACTCAAATACAAAGAAATGCTTAAGCAAGAGGAATGTTTTGGCTCCCATGAACATGAAAGCAGCTTACAGTACTTTGTGCTTGCTTAATTAATTTCAACTAACACAAGGATAGTATTTATCCTTCAAACTAACCAACAATAAATATTTTTATCTCGACAGAATTAATAATGACTTCCTTTTAACATAATCAGATTTCCAATTTTTCTCCTGAGATTTTTTCTAACAATTCCCAATATTGTGCTTTCATATATAGTTAATGGGCACAGCTGTATTTATTCTTAACTCAATCTCCCGTGCAAATAATACTTTAATTAGCTCGACATTGTTTTATATTTCTCTCTAGTAGATCAATTTGTCTTTCAAATCCTGATACTTTGTACTTTCTAATCACTTTTCTATTTCTGTCTAATTTCAGTTTTGAATCTCAAGTTTCGTCTCCAATTTTTGCATCCTCGGTTCTGATTTTAACCGTTATTTTATATAAATTATATTTTTATTATATTATTAGTAATATTATAATTATTATTTATAGTATCACCATCATAACTATTACTAATATAACCATTTATATTTATAGTATCTTAATTATCTCTATATTTTATTTAAGTAATTGTTTATTATTTTAATATACTATTTCTAAATTTAGTAAAATAATAAATTTATAAATTTATAAATAATAAGTTCAGTATGGTTATGTAAATGAATTTTAGTTATGTTGTTAGGGATAGGCCTGGAGCTTGATATAATAAAACAATAAAATTACTAAATTTAGAAATAGTATATTAAAATTAAATTTTAAAGTGATAATTTAGAATACTATTTAAAAAAAATTAACTTGGTAACAGACAACTGAAACGGCAATTAACGTGTTAAATATCAATGATTAATAATTATTACTAATTCTTATATTTCATTTTGATCATTATATGACATTTAACTACTCAATAGGCATAAAAAATAATTATTCTCCAGACTTCGATATTAGAATCTTCAAAACTAGTCTCACACTAGCCCAGGAAATCGTTCAAATGTATTGACCGTTCCAGTGTTAGGCGTGTTTTTGCATATTTTGAGCAGTTTGTAGTATTGTTTTGCGATTCTTAAGGTCCTAAATAAAACAATTTAAAAAATTATAAAGTAATTTTAATATCCATTTTCAAAATTTTTAAAATCAAAATTTAACTTTCTTAGTATAATATTCTGTCTTTATTATATAGAAAATTTCCCAAAATTGTCCTGATCCATGTAGAAAGCCAAATTTATGTACCATTGAAAAGAATGTAGTAAGGAATTATGCTTAAAAGTTCCAGATAATGAAAAGGCTGTAAATCTTTTGGAAGGTGATTTCAAAAATCTTTATGTCGATCTACAAATATAAATCAAAATGTGTTTGTAAACAAGGTTATGTTTTGGAATGAACAAAGTAAAACTTGTGAATATTTAAGAGTAGGTGCTCGGTAAAAAGGTAGGAATAGATTTTGACATTTAATATAATCATCCCACAGTTCTCATATAGAATTGGTGAGAGAGTTTGCCGACATAACGGTATGCGTTCCTGTACCTGTTAGTGAAAGGCGTTACGATTTTCAAATCTTGAAATGTATTTGCACAGCATCCTGGACAGGATATCTATGTACAGTAAGTTATTTTTGATCTAAATATGCGTGTCTATCGACACAATAATAGGAGAAGATATTCAGTTGTTAGAATTACATATATGATTCGAATTAAATTTAGAAACATTTTCTGGCAGTCAAAAAAATTTAAATATTGGCCCCTCACTGGCTTCATAATTTTTTCGAAAATTGAATTTTTTCATTTATTTATTTTCAGCGAGTTTATGAGCATCATCGACTTATTTCCCAAAACGGAAATCGATTGGTCGATCTACATCCGGAAGCACGAAAAAAAAGCCCTACTAGCTTAAAACAGACGAGCAAAGGGAAGCAAGATTCGAAGCTGTTCAAATACAACGGCTCAAGATCGTTCTTCTCAAACGAACGATCAACGAGAATCAAGATAGGAAGTCGATCGAGTACATACTAAACTCAAGCCCGTTCGAATGAAACAATTGACTAACGGCGAGTAGGACTGGAACCAATCGAGAACACAATGTTGGATCCAGATGGATATTGCATAGCGATTTAAATCTTGCTGCGTTCCATTACGCGATGCTGATTATATGACGACAGTCTTCATCGAAGTGTCATTATTGGAAAAATGAACAAGTTATGCAAATTTGCCTTGCATTGAAATTCAAGAATGAAACTCCATGAATGTGCTATGCTGGTGTAAATGGAATACCAGAATTGTATTTACCACCAGAACATCTATCAACTTGGTATCAGGTGGACACAAGCCAGTTGAAATATGTCTTGGCAAACTGCGCAAGTACAAATTCATGTTTCCAAATGACATCGTTCGGTGCACAGAAATCAAACGTGACGATTATATGCCAACTTTCAAAGTCCAAGGACAAATTATCATCGTGCTGGATCACTCTACCACTTCCAGATTCAGATCACTAGTTTTCCTCCAAATTTATTTCATGGGAACCACTGATGAACAAGTTGATCAACGTTGTCGATTCAATCCAAACCCTATCGAGATATTGGTGCTCATTACAAAATTATTCAATCACACAACAAATAAGTTCGACTGTTCAGGACGGTCTTTTGGAAAGTGACTCTTTTTCATTACATAGCAGTTCCTAATCTTGACAGGTCTTGATTGTAATACTGTTTCAAAGTTAGAATTCAGAGTATTTGGTGTGAGCGATGCTTGAATGGATTCAGATTGGCTGAACTTTTAAGAAACATTAGGTATTAGTGAGAAAAACCAACTAGGTACAACCTTTGTATAATTTACCTTCCGATATAACTTGATATTTAAAGATTGGTCTAAGATTGTGACTCTCCTTTTATTGTATATACTGATTTTGAGGCTGGTTTTACCCTAAGGACGATAAATATTTTCAACTCCATTTGCCGATTTCAGCCGGACTACTATTAATTAATAATTTTACTGGCGAAAGATACATAAGAGATTTTATTTTTAAAATTTAAAAACTCTTCTGCATTTAATGGACGCAAGTCTTTATAAAAATATTTCATTAATAAAATTGCTTTCAATGTTGAAAATGATTTTCTGAATTTCTATTTTCCTCATTTTTTAAAATAATATTTCAATAAATTAAAATTATAGACAAATTTTTTTATCTATAATCATATGAAAATGAAGAGAAAAATATTGAAAATATTTGATCTATTGTTAATTCTTCAAAAGATTTTACTGATACTAAAATATCTCATGCCTTTAGTCTTTTTTAATTTTATTTCACTTCAAAATGAATTTATGCTGATTTTATTGTTATTCAATAATATAAAAGTTAGTTTTTTGAATCTGGAAGACTTAAAAGCCCTTTTATATAATTGAGCTTTGTGGATATAGAGTCTTATACTCAAGATATAATGCCTTGAACTCGGTAAATCTTTGAATAGGGTGCTAATCCTTAGCAAGCTTTGGCTTCAACTAACTTCCTTTAAACCATCTTTAATCTATTAGCAATAGACCAGGGGTGCCCACTAATTTTTCTAGGAGAGCTAGATTCACATCCAAAATGTGTATGCGATCTACTTTTTTAATACTTACATAATATTTAAACTAAATAAACAAAATTAAATTAAACTAAATTAAACTAAATAACATTTTAGAAATGGTGAAATCAAAATTAAAAAATGTTATTTAGTATTACCATAGAAATGGAACACAGAACATGAAAATTGGCAAAAAATTTAAGCATAAAACAGAAATTTTATATAAAATCTAAATTTATATAAAAAATATTTTTTTATGAA
The DNA here is from genome assembly GCA_959609185.1 of Schmidtea polychroa. Taxonomy (NCBI): domain Eukaryota; kingdom Metazoa; phylum Platyhelminthes; order Tricladida; family Dugesiidae; genus Schmidtea; species Schmidtea polychroa. The sequence goes on along the minus strand of CAUHTR010007635.1, from coordinate 189,438 downwards.
GATCTACTAAAAAATCCTTCGCGATCTACCGGTAGATCGCGATCGACCTTATGGGCACCCCTGAAATAGACGGTAGAGTACATTTTTAAAATCACTCATTTATTTAATTAAATAATCTTTTATTTCATAGAACATACTGCGATACAAATGGAATTGATCCTTTATATTTGAGCTATTACGCAGCAAGAGAAGACCAGAGTCGAAATTATAGCGAATTGAGGAAACTCCAAGGTATGCTCCTCTATGATAATATTCTGTATAGTAATTATGTGGCATTCCTCTACAATGTTTGCAACTGTATAAAAGGCATTGTAAGTACATGTTTTCTTATTTGAATGAAACATTTTAATTTTTCAATTTTTTCCTTTATCATTTAAAAGGGTGCAGAAACGTAATTAACATAAGAATACTAAAATTTATATTTAAGACTGGTGTGCACTGTGTAAATCAAACTATTTTCAAATAATTTCTTTAAATCAATAACTGTTTCTTTCTATATTATTCAAACTACTATTTTTGAGGAGTTTTACATGTAAAATATTAATATTTTTAGAAGGACAGATTTCATTCATCATACATTTTATGTTGTATTGTTGTACATTGATATTGACGTTAAATGACACCGCATAATACATTGAAAATTGAGAATAATATTACTTTTATTTAAATATTTCAATTGATTTTTTGTTTCTTTGGTTTTATTAGTGATTTTCGGCACTTTAAAACAAAACAATAATTAGAGGATAAAGTTGTAACATCTCAACTTTACATAAAAAACAAAGTATTTATAAATATATTCTTTAATTCGAAAGGTAGTATCACATTGTTAAGATCGAAAAGTTGGGGGCTACTAATCTTAACACTATCACTCCAATAAATAATAAGATAAAATATAAATATAAATATATTTAATGTGGTTGCGCGTATTTTATTTAATATAGTGAATCAAAAACCAACTCCTCTCTTTTCAAAACTTTTATTAATAATTTACAATGTTTTACAAATTGTACAAAAGAATACAAGTTACGAATTTGTTAATCCATGCAGTTTGTCTCAGCCTGCAAGAAATCGTTGGCTCATGTGTAGCACAACGATCGCAACTCAAATACAAAAGAAATGGTTAAGCAAGAGGAATGATTTTGGGGCTCCCATGGAACATGAAAGCAGCTTACAGTACTTTGTGCTTGCTTAAATTAATTTCAACTAACACAAGGATAGTAATTTATCCTTCAAACTAAACCAACAATAAATATTTTTATCTCGACAGAATTAATAATGACTTCCTTTTAACAATAATCAGATTTCCAATTTTTCTCCTGAGATTTTTCTAACAATTCCCAATATTGTGCTTTCAATATATAGTTGAATGGGCACAGCTGTATTTATTCTTAAACTCAATCTCCCGTGCAAATAATACGTTTAATTAGCTCGACAGCTGTTTTATAATTTCTCTCTAGTAGATCAATTTTGTCTTTCAAATCCTAAGTACTTTGTACTTTCTAATCAATTTTCTATTTTCTGTCTAATTTTCAGTTTTGAATCTCAAGTTTTCGTCTCCAATTTTTGCATCCTCGGTTCTGATTTTGAACCGTTATTTATATTAAATTATATTTGTTTATTATATTATTAGTAATATTATAATTATTATTTATAGTATCACCATCATTAAATATTACTAAGTATAACCTATTTATATTTATAGTATCTTAATTATATCTATATTTTATTTTAAGTAATTGTTTATTAATTTTAATATACTATTTCTAAATTTAGTAAAATAATAAATTTATAAATTTATAAAATAATAAGTTCAGTATGGTTATGTAAATGAAATTTAGTTATGTTGTTAGGGATAGGCCTGGAGCTTGATATAATAAAACAATAAAAATTACTAAATTTAGAAATAGTATATTAAAATTAAATTTTAAAGTGATAATTTAGAAATACTATTTAAAAAAAATTTAACTTGGTAACAGACAACTGAAACGGCAATTAACGTGTTAAATATCAATGAATTAATAATTATTACTAATATCTTATATTTCATTTTGATCATTATATGACATTTTAACTACTCAATAGGCATAAAAAATAATTATTCTCCAGACTTCGATATTAGAATCTTCAAAACTAGTCTCACACTAGCCCAGGAAATCGTTCAAATGTAATTGACCGTTCCAGTGTTAGGCGTGTTTTTTGCATATTTTGAGCAGTTTGTAGTATTGTTTTGCGATTCTTAAGGTCCTAAATAAAACAATTTAAAAAAATTATAAAGTAATTTTAATATCGATGCAAAATGTTTTAAAATCAAAATTTAACTTTCTTTAGTAATAATATTCTGTCTTTATTATATAGAAAATTTCCCAAAATTGTCCTGATCCATGTAGAAAGCCAAATTTATGTACCATTGAAAAGAATGTAGTAAGAGGATTATGCTTAAAAGTTCCAGATAATGAAAAGGCTGTAAATCTTTTGGAAGGTGATTTCAAAAATCTTTATGGATCGATCTACAAATATAAATCAAAATGTGTTTGTAAACAAGGTTATGTTTGGAATGAACAAAGTAAAACTTGTGAATATTTAAGAGTAGGGTGCTCGGTAAAAAGGTAGGAATAGATTTTGACAATTTATATCATCCCACAGTTCTCATATAGAATTGGTGAGAGAGTTTGCCGACATAACGGTAAATGCGTTCCTGTACCTGTTAGTGAAAGGCGTTACGATTTTCAAATCTTGAAATGTATTTGCACAGCATCCTGGACAGGATATCTATGTACAGTAAGTTATTTTTGATCTAAATATGCGTGTCTATCGACACAAATAATAGGAGAAAGATATTCAGTTGTTAGAATTACATATATGATTCGAATTAAATTTAGAAACATTTTCTGGCAGTCAAAAAAATTTAAATATTGGCCCCTCACTGGCTTCATAATTTTTCGAAAATTGAATTTTTTCATTTATTTATTTTCAGCGAGTTTATGAGCATCATCGACAGTTATTTCCCCAAAACGGAAATCGATTGGTCGATCTACATCGGAAGCACGAAAAAAAAGCCCTACTAGCTTAAAAACAGACGAGCAAAGGGAAGCAAGATTCGAAGCTGTTCAAATACAAACTGCTCAAGATCGTTCTTCTCAAACGAACGATCAACGAGAATCAAGATAGGAAGTCGATCGAGTACATACTACTCAAGCCCGTTCGAATGAAACAATTGACTAACGGCGAGTAGGACTGGGAACCAATCGAGAACACAATGTTGGATCCAGATGGATATTGCATAGCGATTTAAATCTTGCTGCGTTCCATTACGATGCTGATTATATGACGACAGTCTTCATCGAAGTGTCATTATTGGAAAAATGAACAAGTTATGCAAATTTTGCCTTGCATTGAAATTCAAGAATGAAACTCCATGAATGTGCTATGCTGGTGGAAAAATGAAATAACCAGAATTGTATTTACCACCAGAACATCTATCAACGTTGGTATCAGGTGACACAAGCCAGTTGAAATATTTCTTGGCAAACATGCGCAAGTACAATTCATGTTTCCAAATGACATCGTTCGGTGCAACAGAAATCAAACGTGACAATTATATGCCAACTTTCAAAGTCCAAGGACAAAATTATCATCGTGCTGGATCACTTCTACCACTTCCAGATTCAGATCACTGTTTTCTCCAAATTTATTTCATGGGAACCACTGATGAACAAGTTGATCAACGTTGTCGATTCAATCCAAACACTAATCGAGATATTGTTGCTGCATTACAAAATTTATTCAATCAACACAACAAATAAGTTCGACTGTTCAGGACGGTCTTTTGGGAAAGTGACTCTTTTCATTACATAGCAGTTACTAATCTTGACAGGGTCTTGAATTGTAATACTGTTTCAAATGTTAGAATTCAGAGTATTTGGTGTGAGCGATGCTTGAATGGATTCAGATTGGCTGAAACTTTTAAGAAACATTAGGTATTATGTGAGAAAAACCAACTAGGTACAACTTTGTATAATTTACCTTCCGATAAGAACTTGATATTTAAAGATTGGTCTAAGATTGTGACTCCTCCTTTTATTGTATATACTGATTTTGAGGCTGTTTTACCTAAGGACGATAAATATTTTCAACTCCATTTGCCGATTTCAGCCGGACTACTATTAATTAATAATTTTACTGGCGAAAAGATACATAAGAGATTTTATGATTTAAACTGTATTGAACAGTTTTTGATTGGAATAAATGACATTGGTGAAAAAATAGTTTTACCTTAAATAATTCCGAAAAGAAAATGGAAATTCTTTCTTCTGATTAAAAAAGATCCTTTCATTCATCAACCATTTGTTACTTGTGCAATAAACTATGTAAATAATAGATACACGGGTAAATAATTGGGGGCTGCTTGTTCCAAATGTAATATTTCAAGACAAATTAGGTTTATCATGCCTGTAATTTTTCATAATTTACGGGGATATGATTTACATCATATTCTCAAATATGGTTTAAATGAAATGAAAATTTGGGATATTAGTTGCATTCCTACCAGCAGCGAAAAGGTTTTGACTATAACGGCAAAGTTGATAGTTTAAGCTTTAAATTTATTGATTTTTGTCAGTTCCAGTTTAAATGATGCAGTAAAAACCCTAACATTTAAGATATAACATTTAAGATATAACTTTAACATCAGCTGAATTTAGGGGGACTGTTGTTAATTCAAAGGGGATATTCCCATATAAGTTTGCAACTTCAATAGACGTTTTAAAAGATGCGTATGACTTACCACCAATTTGGTAAGGAGTCACGGTCGATGAATATGAAAAGGCACAGCATATCTGGGAAGAATTTAATTGTGAATGATTGTTTGATTAAATGATGTTATATTTTAAATTGGATGTTTTCTTACTAGCTGACTATTTTCAACAATTTCGTTCAAAATTTATTGCACATAATCGACTTGAACCTCTTAATTTCTAGGGAATTCCAGGCATGAACTGGAGTTCCGCTTTAACGACTTTGAAATCTCCTACATTGTTTTTGGACATAAATCTGAAAGAAAAATTTATTTTATCAATTATTAATATGATACACATATTTATACAGAGGCATAGGCGAGGAATAAGTGCATTTGTTTTTTCAATTTAATTTTTGCTGCTATTGTGCTTGCGTTTGGCGAAGTGTTGTATGTGTTTAGAAAGCAAATTCTTTATTCTACAAGAACGTCGTCATCGATTTTCTCGAAAATTTTGTTTTTTCTTTATTCTAAGACCTTGCAAAGATTTGCATTTTCGATACCACTTGGCTTTGTGTTCAATCGTAGTGCTAAAGCCACGGATACGGCTGGGGAAATTTGTGCGGTGTAAGTAGAAGACATAATTACCTAGCAAGTGGTACAGAAATGTTTCACAAAATATAAAAGTGGCTATTTTGACCACAATGGTGCTCCTCTTTTCGGCCGTTCTGCTGACTTCGATAAAGACCGTTTAAACGCACTTTTGAACGATAATTAGCGTCAAATCACAAGAGAGTTGGCCAAGCAAATGAATTGCAACCAGAAAATCATTTGATTCAGCAGTGACTCTGTAGTACAGTGACCAGACTGCAAAACTCATCAAAATGGATATCTTTTTACTCGGCTGGGAGGTATTGAAACATTTCCCCGACCTTGATTTATTATTAATTAATCAATATTGGAATAACCAAACAACCTCATCATCACCATTAATGTCACATTTGTTATCAATCAATATTTGAACCACTATTGATGGCCTCCATCACATGTATAATGAATGGGCTGATTGCCATACTAGAATATTATCTATTATCAATTAATCAATATTAGAATAACCAAACAACCTCATCATCAGCATAAATGTCACAATTGTTATCAATCAATATCTGAACCACCGTTAGATGGCCTCAATCACATGTATAATGCTTGCCATAATAGAATATAATTTATTATCAATTAATCAATATTGAAATAACCAAATAATCTTATTTTCAGCATTTATTTCACATTTGTTATCAATCAATATCTGAACCACTGTTTGATGGCCTCCATCACATGAATAATGAATGGGCAGCTTGCAGTACTAGAATATAATTTATTATCAATTAATTAATATTAGAATAAGAAAATAACCTCATCATTAGCATTAATGTCACATTTGTTATCAATCAATATCTGAACCATTTCTAGAATGGCTCCTTCACACGCACAATGAATGGGCTGCATACCCGACTAGATTATCTTTATATATAAAGAAGAATGTTGGTATGTTTGTTTGTTTGCTATTTATGCATTTGGACATTACAACCAAATGCAATGAAATTTGGCAGGGAATACCCTTTCGATCAGCGGAATATCATAGGGTAGTTTTCAACGCAAAATTTTCACATCATAGGGGGTTACCCCTCCCATTGTTGGATTTACTATAGTAAATATTTTTTCAATTTAGTTTCAAATGCAAGCTTTAAATAAAAAAAATAATTTGTCATTTCGTTTTTTTTGAAAATCATAATTTATTTGCCACATTTAATGAAACCAGTTTGAAGTTACAAGGGTATCAATTAATTTAAACAAAACTAAAAGTATAATATCTGCGTTAATATCAAGAAATTTACTGTACAAACAAAATTTCTTTCAAAATTGCAAAACAAGATGAAGGTTTGTTTGGTTATTGTCAACACTTAATAGCTCTTAATTCTGATTTCAACCTTTTTAAAATAGACCCACAAACGCAGATGAGTACTTACTAATAAAGAAGCAACCTAATGAATTATCTAAAAATGAAGCACTGAAACCAATCTTTGAACAAGAATACCTCAAATTCCGGTAACAAAATCAGACATCAGTTTTATACCATACGCTATGGGCCACTGTACAGAAGCTGTTGATTGATTTCCCGTCATCCTATTCAGTAGAACGGGGATACAAACTAGTTACGATCCTTGTCACGAAAAATTGAAACCGACTCCAAATTAGTACCCGCGGAGACTTAAGAATGTTACTCACAAACATTGAGCCAAACATAAATAATTTCATATCAGGTTTATCCATCTCTTTAGTAATAATTAAAAAAATGTTTTTTTATTTAAAAAAAAATTATAATTTCAATAAATATTACTTTAAATATTCAACTATAAAGTGATGATTTCTTGGTAGCAGAATTTATTATTTAAAACAATAAAGTGATAATTTAAGCCTTTTGCTGCGAATAACGTATTTAATGAAAATATTTTCAACTATAAGACTATCTACATTTATTTTTTATTTTTATGTTTCCATTTACTAGTCATGATATAGTGAAATTTGTAATTTGTGCATAGTTTTTTTACTTGGTGGTTAATGGTCAGGTTTTAGCTATGCAAAGGGGTATGTGGATCAAGTATGTTTGAGAACCATTGATCTAAAGAATATTGTTATACCTAATTTTGAATTTGTGAGAAGACTATAATTTTTATAAATATAGAAACAAGAATGGTATGTTTTGACCTAGGACATTACTGCAATTAATCTTAAAATATAAAATTTGCATTATTTTTATTTTTATATTTATTGTATTTTAACAATTAAATATTTTATTTGACGATTTGGGCCTCAAAGAATTAGCGACCACTAGCTCAATCCTAATGTATGAATCTTATTTATATTTAAAAATAAACAAATAAATTATTAATCTAATAATAAAATTTTAATTATTATATTTTTTGGTTTTTATTTTCCACCAAAAATTGAACACGTTTGATGAAATTAAATAATCGCTAATTTCAAATTACGTTCATGTTTACTATTCTCATCAGCCTAAATTAGATTTTAATTAAATATTGGCGCCGAAATAATTTGCGACCGTTGAAAATAGAAAAACAGTTTCACTAAAATACAAATTATAATATTCATTATTACACTGAATTTTACAATTACGATTTTTCAACTATTTTCACTCGTGCTTTGACACAACGAGAATTTTATGAATAATTTAGAAATTAGAATTATATTTTTATAATTTTTTTTGTTTAAATCAATGTTTGTTCGTTTGTCTGTTTGACTTTATTTGGTAATTGATTAATACTAAAAGAAATGAAAATTTAAACAAAATTTGTAAAAACATTTTTTCCACGAAGCGTCGTAGTGAAGGATTATAATAGTGAATCCGAAACCCTGGGGGGAATCTGGGATCCGAGGATTGTCGACCCACTGTCAATAAAAATATTACAAATTTCTCAATAAAAAAATAATGAAATTACGTCATTTTATAAGTTTTATTTGTCTTTTGTCATTTTTATAATACCATCATTAACATGAACTTTTAATATTTTAAATATAATTAAAAAATATTCAAAACTCCTTATTAAAATATTAAAAAATTAGAATTTTTTAATTTTAAGTATACCATTTTTATTTAAACAAAAGTATTTTTAATTTAATAAATTGATAGAAATTTGATATTTAATTAAGGAACCTGTAAATCCTTGTAAATATTCGAGGAAATTATGCGGTTCATTTCAATGTCGTAGGGACGAGACCTCCGTAAATAAAGGCTACAACTGTCTTTGTACAAAAGGATTTCGAAGATATAAGTAAATTTGATGATGGAATTAAGTCTTAAAATGATATCAGCGATTTTGATCCACGATGTGTTAATATTGACGAGTGCCAGTTTACTCCTTGTCAACACGGCGGCAAATGCCAAGATTTGGTCCCAGATCCACAAAATATCCAATCATTACTTTACAAGTAATATATCATAAATATATCATAAATATATCATAAATTATATTAATTTTATTTGAAAAATAGAGGATTATTTCATTTTTCTTTTGCTAATTGAATTACAATTAACATTTAAACATTCTCTACCTTTGTCCGTTATTAGCAATGACAATCATCATTATTATATTTTATAGAAAACATTTTGAAAATTTAATAAAATTCATGAGAAAAGATTAAAAATCATAATTCATAAATCAGCTTTAGATCGTTGCTACCCAAACTTTTCAGTTTGGCGAACCGAAAAAAATCCTATTCCACCAGGGACCGATGTCAATTTTATTAATTATTTTTCTTTTTATTTGACCTTAAATATGTCATGAAATTTATATAAGTACATATTCTGGCAATTTTTTTATATTAGTCAAACCTTTTTTACCCCAGTACTGCTTTAGATGACACATGGCAAGCTAATTTCAGTTATATAGAGATGCATGTGTTATATTTTATCTCAAAAGATATATCGGTAATCTCTGTATTCCTGCTACATTATAGACCAGATACACCTAGTTCCGAAATTGAACATTGTCTATAATATACGTTGGTGTGCACACCGATTGAGGTGACTCACCATTTATGTGACTACTTATGTGATTACTTAACTTCATTTTGGAAAAATCGTTTTCAGGTAATTGTTTTAATTTTAAATAACTTTTAAGACTTGAATTTTGATTTTATATAATTACGATATCATTATTCAAGTTCTTAAATATTACTTTTAGCCAGAATTTATAATATAAAATATTGATAATTAAATTTCAGGTGTTTTTTAGGAATTTTATGACATTTTATGAATTTATTTGGAATTATTTCGATAAAAAATGTAAGTTAATACTTCTCAGAAAAGTGATGAATCTTAATGTAAATCAAATCATTGATGTTATCAATGAAGAGTTCCCAAATCGTTTAAAAACTACACACAAACCATATTTGGGTAATAAGATAAAAACTCATAAAATCACTAGAAGCAAATTAATTACCAAATTCATGACAAACATGAAATCAACCGTTAACAAAATATTCAATAACATCGACATCAATGAACGACCAACTTTTCAAAATATTGTTTTAAATTTCCTTATTAAATTTCCTTTCCAAGGAAATTGGAATAACATTTTCAACTTCTGCAAACGTTCAGAGAAAGCACTAAATCTGGCACTCTTCACAAATGATGAAGTAATTGACGAACTCAAGAAAGCTGACAACTCAAGTCCTGGAATGAATGGAATACAATATCGTGACTTGTTGCTTCTTGATCCTGAGGGTAAACTGCTAACGTTTTTATATAATAAAATTATTTCCAACAAAATTATACCAAACAGTTGGAAGACTTTCAAAACCCTTCTAACTCCTAAGCCTGGCAAAGAAGGCAAATACGACGACGTCTCATCTTGGCGCCCAATTGCTCTACTGTCTGTCATTTATAAGGTTTTTGCTTCTTGTCTAGCAAGTCGTCTGACCAGTTGGATAAACTCTAACGAACTGTTACACATTGGTCAGAATGGTGGCTCAAAACGTGATAGATGTGTTGAGCACAACTCGATTCTTTCTGCTGCATTAGAACATTCCAAATATAGTGTAAACAAACCTCTTGCAATTGTCTGGCTCGACATTAAAGATGCTTTCGGCAGTGTTCCAAATGATTATATGTGGTCCTTACTACGATTCATTGGAGTAAGTGAAGAATTTGCATACATCACCCAGATGCTATATTCCAACACAAGCACTTTCTATAGTTGTGGTCATATTCTCACTCCAAACATTTCGATAAAGCAAGGTGTCAAGCAAGGATGCCCTATTTCCATGATTTTGTTTGCTTTGGTCATCAACCCAGTACTTGAAGCGGTACCTCTATCTAATTCTAGACCCTTCATGATAGGAAAATTTCCTATTAAGATACTTGCATATGCAGATGACATTGCTCTAGTTGCAAAATCTGTTGAAGAACTACAAAAAATAACCGATATCGCTGTTGCAACTGCAGCTGAAATTGGTTTCGAATACCGACCTGAAAAATGTGGATACCTTCAACTGCCAAATATTCACATGGAAAGTGAAATTTCCATCAATGGCATCATAATTAGGAAATTGCAATCTGAAGATTTCTATCAGTATCTATGTGTACCTGTAGGTGAAGAGACTGATCAAAGTCCATATGACATCCTTGAAAAAGTGGTCTCTGACACGAGAAAGCTTGCTGATTCTGACTTACTTGGATGGCAAAAACTAAAAGTCCATAAGATATTTGTTCATTCACGATTGATCTTTCCTTTTAGAACTAAAGATTAAGACTAGTACTCTTTCGAAACCTAATAGCAACAAGACTCTTTCTGATAACATCACCAGTCAACTAAGAACTTGCTTTAGAAAAATGCTGATTTTGCCAAATTACTCTGAAGTAAGCTATTTTTATAACTCCACTAAAAACGGAGTGGCCAACTGTGTGGATCTTCTTGAGGAATATCTCACTCAAACAATAACACATTTTTCCGATTGCTAACATCAGAGTGTGACTTTGCTAAAAAGATCAACACTGATTCATTGAAATTTGTCACTGGTCCTCGTCTTGGTATAAAAGAACCCACTCTTCAAGAAAGTCTTGACTGGCTCAATGGTAAAGACATCAAATAACATCACTCTGGTAAGAAAACGCGATTCCAAAGAGCCAGAAGTGCAGTTGCATTTTTCGAAAGAACGCATAAGATCAACATATCATTCATTGTCACAAACCATGAGACATCGCTTTATATAACAACTGCAACGCGTGGCATATGCATCTTGACCTCTGATCTTCGTCAAACAACTTTTAAAGTCTTGCACATGGCACTTTGCGACTCTTACCTTACAAAATGGGAGAACGGTTGCACATCCAACATCATTGCTTCAGCAATCAAACTTTCACCTCTATCACCTTTATTTATATAAAGCAATTTTTCGCGGTGATCTGTCTAAATTTGCTTGGAGCTTCATTCATCGTGCTCGCACAAACACTCTCTCAATCAAAGCGAAGCCTTTCAATAAAGGTGAAAACAGACTTTGTCGTCGATGTCACATTGAAGATGAGACAATGTCACAAGTACTTCAGTCGTGTAAAGTCCATCTAACTCTTAGATCTGAGAGGCACCACAATTGTCTTAAACTAATTGTAAATCGTCTGAAAATCAAGGCTCATCTTATTGTCGTTGTAGATAACATGTGTTCACTTGTTCCAACTTCAAGGGAACGAGTGGACTTGATGATCACTGACTTGTCCAAAAAAACAATCTTTTTAGTTGATATGAAATGTCCGAGCGATTCTGTCATAACTTTGAACAAGTCGACAAAAATAATTTGAGGAAATATGATTCTTTAAAAAATGCAATACAGGCTGTCAAACCTGACTTTAAAGTCGAACTTGACACTTGTATTATTGGAGCTTTAGGTTCTTTTCATTTGAAAACCTCTGAAATACTCTCCAAAGTAGGTGTTAAAGATAAAGAGCTAAAATGTCTATTGAAGGAATGTGCGATAAGTAATATCACACATTCTGCCAGGCGGTGGTACTACCTCAAGAATGACACTTTAGAAGACATTGAAAAAGATCAGCTCTCAAATTTTGTAAATAACTCACTAAAGCCTGCAAGCAATAGCATCGTCAAATATTGATGTAAACATGTATTTTCTGTTGTATATATTTAGTATTTTAGATGTCTCTCACCGTGAGATGGATTTTAACATATATTATTATTTGCATAAATGTATTTGCTATATAGCTAACAGGCTTTTGCACTTTGCAAAAGTTTATTTTAGATTCTGCAGATTGAATATTAGGTTGCTGATGGGTTTCGTTATCATTCTTGCTCCAATTTCGAAGGAAAACTGATGATGATATTATTAATATACCAATAATCGAAATGCAATGCCAGATGACGAGTCTGATGATCAAACGAAATCAGAGCCAAGGACAATTTAGTAAAATGACAATAACAATTTAGTCAAAATGATCTCAAAACATCTGTGAAACATCCACTTTCTGACTCTTGTGTTGCTGTATTTTTACCGAATGACATGCTCCATGTAGAACATTGTAATTTATAGGTAATGGGTAGCTGCCTGGCTCTGTTATTTTGTTCAGTAGTCTGTAATCGCCACAAGTTCTCCATTCACCATTAGCTTTTTGTTTTAGTATCAGTGCTGAAGACCATTCTGAGTTTGAATGTTTAACTATGTTGTTTTCCAGCAGTTCATTGAAAATGTTTTTTGTGATTTCTATTTTTTTGGATCTAGTGGTCTTACTTTTGCATGTACTGGATTTCCGTTGGTCAGTATTGCGTGTTCGGTAGTTTGTTCTGACTTGTCGTCGAATTGGATGGCTAGAATGCGTCTGGTTTCTGGTGGCATCGCACGCATAAAAAATTCTTTTACTAATTCGTTTGATCCTGAATTAGTGATATTTGGTTGGAGCTACTCGAACTTTTGTTTTTGTTGGCGTAGGAAATCTGTGGGCTTGTTGTCCCCTAACTGTGTATTATTGAGACATGATTCGAGCCTTTGACTTTGTTTTTGTTGGTGAGGATATTGTATAGATTTGCAAAAGGGTCGTTGTCTCTTGAGATCTCTTTTGTTTGGTCGGCAATTTCGTTTAGTTTGTTGCCAGGGACTGCTGCTATTATGTTGGAGCATAGAGATTTTGTTGATTTGACTCCAGATAGTGTTAGAGTTAGTTTCGCGAATTCTAACCATTTTTGTGGAGTTCCGTTGTCATTGGTAAAGTAGTTGGGAATGTCTGTTTCTTTATTTGATAATTTTGAAATTTTTGTTATAGAATTTTTATTACGAATAACAATTGCAAATAACAATTATAATAAAAAAATATTTCTAATTAACTTGTGATAATTTATTTTAATACTGGTCAAATTATCATTTTTGGAATAAATCTAACGAAGCTTAGTATGGAAATTAGTGAAAAAGAATACAATGTAATTGTGATCATTTTATTTTTGGAATATATTATGTTACATCAATAAAATTAAATATTCATTAATTTGCAAAACTTTCCAATTTTGTTATTTTTTGGTAAACTAATTTTATGCTAAGCTGTACATGCATCCACGGCTTTACCGGAGAAAACTGTGAAGTTCCCCCCAAGAGACCAGAATGGTCCTCGTGGAGTTCATGGTCAGTTTGCAGTAGAACTTGTGGAATTGGCAGATTAAGTCGTCAGAGAACCTGTTCGACAAAAGGACGATGTTCGGGCCTGTCTGTGCAAACTACAGCATGTATTTTACTCAGTCCTACTTGTGATTTTATATCAGATTCCAAACAAGAAAGTCAACTTAAAGTACTACTTTTAAATTATATATATATATATATATATATATATATATATATATATATATATATATATATATATATATATATATATATATATATATATATATATATATATATATATATATATATATATATATATATATATATATATATATATATATATATATATATATATATATATATATATATATATATATATATAGTAACATTTTCATTAAAAATCATTAATACTAACACACTATTTTCAAATATATATTTATTATAAAATCTGAATATTTAAACAATATATCAATTTAAATATCGTCACTCTCCCCTTTTTAAGAACTGTGATACTCTTTCAGCCATTCAATTCTTCTGCATCCTTTCCCATCTGGATATTCTAGTTCAACTTGGTGTTCCGTTTGAAAACCAAGAATCTTTACAGGACATTCGAACAAATTACCATGTTTTGATCTCTTATGTGGATCCATTTTTACTAGAACTCTTTGACCCACCTCAAAATGCCGATGACTTTTCTTATCTGCATCTCTTGATCTCATTTTATCTACCGCTACCATAACATTATTCTGTGCTGTCAATAATACTTGTTCTCGATTAAGATTTATGAATGAATTCTTTCCATGTATATAAACCTTTCTTCCAAATAGTATTTCCATTGGCGAAAATCCCGTAGAATTCGTTTTAATGCAAACATAATCACCTTTCTCCATTATAAACCGAATATCTGCATCCTTGTCTTGTCCCCAAGCATCCTCTTCCTTGTCTATTTGATTCATTGTCCTTTCAGGTTCATGGTCATTTTCCTCAACCTCTTCATCCTTGTAAACTTTGACATTTCTCCGTTTCTTAGGGTCACCATGGGTGATTATTCATTGTTCACATAGTGGTAATCGTGATAATGCATCAGCGTTCCAATTCAGCTCTCCAAACACAATATTGAGATGTATTTAGGCTATCCCAATCCAAAAGCCACTTCAATGCTTGGTGACCGGTCCTTACTATAAATCTGGATCAAAGTAGATAATGCTTAAATTTTAACACAAATGTATAAATTGCCAGTAGTTCTTTCCTTGTTATGTAATACTGTCTCTGACACTTACTCATAGTTTTTGACGCATATCATAGTACTCTTTCTTCGCCTTCTTGTATCTGCGACAAGACAACTCCAATGCTATTATGTGATGCATCAGTGTCTAAAATATATTGCCCTTTCTTGCTTGGTAATGCCAACAACGGCGGAGAGGACAATAACCACTTTAGCTCATAGAACGCTGCTTTTCTGTCCTCATTCCACTGGAAACTGCTTTCATTTTTTAGCATCGCACTCAATTTCTCTGAAGAGTCTGCATAATTTTTAATAAAACCTCTGTAGTAATTGGAAAATTCCAAGAACGACTGCAACTCCTTTTTACATGCTGGAATTTCTCATGAACTGATACTTTTGATTTTATCAAGATCTGTTTTAACACCTTCCTTATTTATAATATGACCTAGATAGCTAAACCCTGTCTTTAAAAATATTAATTAATTTATTCTTAATATATTCTTGTATACATTTTATTATGATATAGTTTTAAAAATTGATTTGGAATATTACTGACACTTTTCGGTACTTTTGTCGTATTTCCCACAATTGAAAAATTAGTTAAATAAATAAATAATTAAACAAAACAACATCTCTAAATACAAAATATTTATGGAGTACGACCATTCCCCATGTGACCTGTACCCACAGGCCCCAGCGGGCCAAAATACTTTGTCGATAAACTCAGACTATATGTAAATGTCTATATTTTTAACTAATTATTTAACTGTCGGGAAATATGACAAAAGTACCCACTTTTCCCTTTTCAAGGGAAGTAGTTATAATGTTACAAATATATGCATATTTTTTAGATGAGTGGAATTGGATGGACAGCAGAAGAAGACCGAATAATTGATGATGCTTTTCATTGGAATGAAAAATTATATTCACAAGATCCTTTTTCAACGCTCCATTATCTAGAGCGGTTAGAAAATGCCATCACAATAATTCTAATTGTATTTTTGGTTCCATTAATTGGGATTTGTCTATTTAATATGATTTTGCTTAAACCACGCCAGTGGTTTACGATGACATTTAGAGCCCACATGAATAGATTAGGCTGGGGATTTGGAGGATCTGTTCAGTATGAAAGACGCAAACAAAAGAGAATTCATAAAAAACTCATGAAAAACATTGTGGAAAAATTAAAAGGAAAATCTGAAAGTTCAGATGAAAAACCATCTAAAAAGAAAGTCAAAATCAATGATGAGATAAAAGAAATAAAACCTAAAAGCATGTCTAAATATGCGAAAAATGAAAGTGTGAAATTTGAAAATGTTACTGAAAATGCAGATAATGAAGAGGAAAATGTTGATGAAATAGAGGAAGAAGATAATATAGAGAAAAAAGAAAAAATTGAAGACGTCATTTTGCATGTGGGAAAATAAATTGCAGCCGTGTTTTTATATTTTTAATAAATAAATTTGTTTATTTACACAACTCATCGATGTTATTTTCTTCTTAAAACAAATTAATGCATTTTAAAATTATTTTCTCCGGCTATGTACAAATTGTACACACTATCAGACTGAAAACAGCTGAATTTTTGCATGAAAATCTATTTGTAATAATATTAAAAAAGTGTTCATGGAAAAAATAAATGTTGGTTTATCAAGCATCTCTGTAGGATTCATACTCAAATTTGATTCCATGTGTTCTTATCGGTCAAACTGTTGAGGTTTAAAAGTAAAATATTAAATTATATAGTTCAGATTAAAAGGAAAACCGAGATTGAATGGCGGTCAAGTAGAGAAGCCATGGCAAAGAAAGATATGATAAAAACAGAACTATAAAAGGGTACAATCAGACACGAAATGGAAAAATGCGCAAACCTGAGAAAGTGGAATAAATTGTAAAGTTATCCAAATTGAAGCTGGAAAACGGGAGAGGGGTAGATTAGGGGATGGTGAAGAAGACAGTGAGCAAGAAATTGTTGGAAAATGTTTAGAAAGGGTAGTAAAACAGGCAAATATGAAAAAACGCAAAATATTAATTAATTGGCTAATGGGAAGCCCGGGCCAATGAAGAACGTGAGCGATGAAGAAAACCCGAGCACGGCAATTTGGAAAGATAAGCAAACGAGGAATTCAGAGGGCAATTATCCAAACAGCTGGATAAACGATGGTAAACAAAAGAAGGGGAATTACGAAGAGGGTTAACAGAAATAACTAATTAGGAAATGCTAAGTAAAGAGGTCAAAACCAATTAGGTCAAAAATGGGGCAATTACAACGATTATGAGAGTATATAAGGAAACTCCAAATTCATATAATCGGCAGTAGCCTTAAGTAGGGAAGAAGAAACGGACAATAGGAGTTCGAGGAATAAAATAAAAGAAGAAAAAGAATTATAAGAGGAATTGAAGAGTAAGAAAAGGAGTACTAAAAGAGTTCGGATCAGAGAGGAATCAAATAAAAAAAAGACATACCAGGGAGAATTTTGATCGGAAATTGTGGGTAACTAAAAGTGTAGTTATTTATCGAGAATTGGAAATCTTCTATAAAACAAATATACGTTGGGATTATTAATTTTTGAAACACGAGGAGTCAGAGTAACCAACGGGTGATTTTTGGTATCATAAAACCCCAATATAACTATCCAACGATTAATAAGTAATATTTTTACAACAATTACAATAAACTAACATTTTACAATTGATCTCTACAATTACAACTATTTCACTATATTTACTATTGGTAAATTTTCCTTTAAACAATCTTTATATTTCAAAACTCGCTACTTGCACATGAAACATACTATTCCGGTTGACCATAAATATCAAATTTCACCAAGTTTTTCTCTGCTTTTATATGGAATTGCAACATATCAGCGATTTCCCCATTTTCCGTAATATCTCTGAATCAATAAACATAAATTTTTATTAATCCGCCACCATATGACAGGCATAAATTTTACTAATTGAATGTTTTCACGAAATGAAATTTTTGATGTCGAAAACAAAATTTTCAATAATTAATTAAATTTTTATTTTCACAATCACGACGTCTTAAAGGTGAGGGTTAGAATAGTCGAATATGGAAGCCAAAAAAATCGTCGCCAAAGTAAAAAAGCTTTAATTGGTTAAAATCGTCGCTAATGTAGTACAAAAAAATTGCCGACAATATTAAATCCTAAAAAAATAGTTTTCCCTATGTGTTCCCGATGGAATTTTAAATTGAAACTTTACAGGAAAGAAATCCTTTACTTTTTTTACTTAGATTCCGTTGAAAAATTTACGAAAAAATATATAGTTGCGGAGATACAAAAGTCTTACCTTATATATTAGTAGACTATCCGACAGGATGTTTTGTCCCCCTAGCGGTACAGCGTCTAAGGTTATAGGTCACAAGGATATACGTACATTCAACACCCGTGNCCCCCCCCCCGATCGTACGGAAAATTTATAATAACTAACTTTTATTAGTTAACTTGTCCCACAAAATAAGTTGAATCAAATTGTCGACGATTTTTTTGGGTTTGCAGTCGGCTAATTTTTCACGATCTGTCGACTTTTTTTTGACTTCCATATTCGACTATTCTGACTTTTACCGTCTTAAAACCCCATAAAAATAAAATTATTAAATTCATTTTTAGCTTTTGATTTACAACCCTGTCATTCCCGCTGAAAAGTAAAAGTTTTTAGATTTTTAAATTCTTTTATCAATTTTGAACCCACATTTTGATTTTACAACTTATATATTTTTGCACTTGAATTTTAATACAATATAATAAACCATTATTTTGCAAAACAAAAATTTGCCAGTTTGCTGAAGTCAGCCGTGCACAGAACTAAAAATATTTGGATAAAAAAATTGGATTTTTATTAAAATTGTTTGCGGCATTGCTTAATAACAAAAGCAACTTAAACATATTCCGATGAAGAATCTACACTAAGAGTAAGTCAGGTAAATGAATATACTGAAACCACACTGAAAGATTTATTTCGATTATTTGATTCTATAATAAAATTCGATAATAAAATCTCAGTCTTCAGAATAAGTTAACGAAATATGAATTGGCTACTCCCCGAGGTTAGCATTTTTTCCTATAATTCCTAGTATTTTTATCTAGGTCACCAAAAATTTAAGTAGGTCAAAACAATTTTTTCATTCTTCAATATTTTTCATATTTTTTCCAAATTTTTTTAAAATTTTTCAAAGTTTTATGTAAATATCAGTAAATTATCAGTAAATTTTCATCATTTTTATTATTTTTTCACATAATTTTTCTGAATTTTATGGAGATCCAATCGACTTTAAAAACAGGCCAGTGCTGGATCACGTAGATCAAATAAAAAATAAGTAAATCAAATATATGTTCTATATGCCATATAGTATATGGTTTTAATAAATAAGTAGATCAAATACAAGATGGATCAAAGTTGATTATTGAGAGTTCCTGACACTGTATTTCTGTGATCAATGGCTAATTTCGAAGGGTTTTACTCAGAGTATCCAAATGTTCATTGTGGTAATCAAGAGTATAGCAAAGGTCATTTTGAAGGTTTTATTGGAAGGTCAAAATCCAAAAATAATATTTTTAAAATTAAATTCATGTCGAAAGATTACCAAATTGTGGTGTGTAGAAAGAGGTGTATGTGTTCTACAATATGGTGCTACTTAGACATTTGAAGTTTTAACCATGTTGTGTCAAAACTTTCAAAGGTTAAAAATGCATATTAATCAGTAAATGTATATTAATCAGTAAATACACGATCATTTATAATAATGTTTAGCAAAATCTTAGGTAATTTAGTAAAATTTGGTTATTTGAAGGAATATAGAGATTTTATCGGATGAATAAATTCAATCTTTAAAAGAAATCTAGTCGGTTAAAAGTTAATTCCGAGGAGAGTGATTTTCCTTTAGAATAAAGATTTAATTATTTTTAATTATAACCAGTTTTATTGAACTTAAATGAGTTTCAATCAATTTTAAATTATTTCAGTGGCGAATCAATCATTTGCTTGAATATAACAAATGGTAGAATGGTAAATGGTAAAATGGTTTATATTGTCATTTAAATGAATTTACTGGTTTATTCGATCATTTAATGTAATCACTAGGAGGGTTTATATCAATCGCCATTAGAATTTAATGATAATTATTTAGATATTTCTAAGGTAATTGGTTGACTTTTATAATTTGTAAATAAATTTAATCTGAATTTTCTGAATAATTTAATCAATTAGTCAATCAAGTTGAGTATACATGTGATAAGTTTACATATAAGTAATTTTTAAAATTAATTTATTTCAATTAATTTTCAGGGTTTTTGTGAATTTTATGAAATTTATTTTTAAGTATTTTGGAATTATTTCGATATAATGTGAGTCAGATATATTTTTAATTAAAATTAAATAAATCAATCACCAAAAATATTTATTTTTCTAAAACATTTTGGGAAAAATCGCCGAATAAGAATGAAATAAGTTTTTAAATTTTTGTAATTTTTTTTTCTGAGATCAATATGAAGGGATTCTTTCAGGAAATCAAATCTGGATTGAAAAGACATTGAACCAAATTCATTTGCTCTTGATATTTTCATTAAAAATATATCTTAAAAAATTTTCAGCGATGTTGTTTTTCTAAAAATTGTCTAAAATAAAGTTATTATAGAAGCGTATCTCAGCGGTGCATTTCTATAAATCGAAAGTTTGTATGTATTTTTTAGTATATGTTGTGCTTGTGTGCAGTATTTCATTTTTCTATCACTTTTTAGATTTCCATAGCGTAAAATGAATCTCATTGTACTATAAATGAGAACATCAGCGTGAAATCAAAGTATGTATGTTTCTATAATGTAAGATTATTGAATTTTTTCTTATATTATAGGAAACGTATCTCAGCGGTGTTTGGTATATAATGTGATAAATTTTCATTACTTATTTGTAACACGCTCGCAGCCGCTTAATGGATTCCATTTATTGGAACTATTTTGACGAAAATAGATCAACTTGACTAATGTCAGAATTTAGTTTATTCGCAAATGGTTGGACGATCGCCGTCAAAAATTAGCCCATCCGAAGCCATATTGAATATGGTCGGCATCTTGACTTCTTTCATCAAGCCATCGTCAAACTATCCTCGCGTTCATTGTCGTCCAAGTGTTTGCTCAGTCAGAAAAATTGTTTTATCGAGGTATTTGTACGGTAGTTCCCAAAAATGTATTTGATATAAATGATTTGAAGTATGTGGTGAGTGTCATTCGTTCTTGATTACTTATGTAATGAATTAAATAAAACTTATCTTGTTGTCATTTTTATTTTAATGGCAAATAAGTTGATTTTGCTAGTCAGTATTATGTGGTTGAGGAAGTAAATTCTGGTGAGCTTCTAAATGGAGTTATTTATTAGAATTGATCCGTTTGATGGTTATATTTCTTAAACTGTTTAACGCTAATTCACTAATTTTTATTTTGTGTTGATTAAGAGGGGATTTTTGGGTTATAGGATGTACGATGATCGATGTCATTAGTAAGAGTTATTTAGGAGTTATTTTAGCCATTCCATAATTCTTACTAGTTTAAATTTAATGACAAATATGTTTGGTTGCAGTTATCATACATTTACAAAGAAAACAGTGATCTTTCAGTATTTACAACGAAGTTTTTTTTCACTCGGCTGAAATTCTAACACGTGAATTTATAATGGAATTTCGTGCATTCCTCCCTTCACTAGCTAACGTCAACAGTGAACACAAGGAGTAAAAGTGTGAACTGTGCAGATAAACTGCTTATAATTCTTAGTCATTATGTCAATTAACTTACTACCTTTCCGATGATGTTGGTGACTGTGGGCCGAAAAATATTTTAATTTTAGCCTTTGGAAGTGATCTCGTTTCAAAAGATATAAAAACAAAAATCAATAGCGACGGCAAATTCCATTAATCAATGCTAAATTATAATAACATAAAATCAATACAACAATCCTTAATTCTACTTGCAAAATTTGAAAACCTTGGTCTACCAAAAAGTTCAGTATTAAATCGCGATTGAAATACGCCTGATTGAAATATAGCCTGATTTTTGTGTTCGAGTATGTGTGTGTGCACTGGTGCAGCAAAACAAATTTGAATTATTTTAATTCTATTTAATCTAAATTCTAATTTTTTATCAATATTTTCTAATTTTGTTTTATTTTATTTTAATTACATTCGCCACCATGATAGATATGACCATTTTCTAGAATATTCTATGCTATTTTTAATAGTTTTATTATATAATTTCTATTTCTTTTAATTTTTAAGTTATTTTCATACTATTTTTAATTATTTAACGTTCTAAATATTTTTTTTTGGTTTTAGTTGTTGATGTCCGAACCATGTTGGATTTCACATTTTCATAGAATATTCTAGCGTTTTAATTCTTAATTTGTTTGTGAACATTATTTTGTGGAAAACTTTTCACTTCCAGTTTTTTTCTTTCATCGCCATTTTAAATAAATAAAATTAAACCTATTAAATTAGAAATTAACACTGCATATTGTATCACTGGTGATACACAATTATCTCATTAGAATAAAAACTGTCTCGCTCTTGTTCTCGGTAAATGTTCTCTCATATTACATTGTATTGGCTATATTTGCAATATAATACAAAAAAACCGTAATGTAATTCTCAATAGTTTTGTATTACCAAATCAATTTTTAAAACGTCTTACAGTTTAAGTGAAAGTTTTTTCCTATCAAATATAAAAAGTCATGCAGTGTAGGGTTAAAATTGATATAATAAATATAATAAAATTGAATTTATTACTTTTAATAATTTTACTTTAACAGATTTTATAATGGAAAGGTGATAAACTAATACTCTTTGTCATTGACAGCACTAATTAATTAATAATTTAGAAAATAAAGAAAGATAGTATTAAATTTTACAATTAATTTTGAATTTTGTAATAATTTTTAACAATAGAAATTCATTTTACAGGCTAATTATTAAGTTTCAAATAATATGAAAATACATAAAAATATTCAGCAATTCCTTATTTATTGCAAATAAACAAGTACACAAAAATAACAGTAAATTTAAAATTGCCGCATGACAAAAATATGATATATGTTTCACCGAAACACGTCATAATCATCTTCCATAAAAGATATCGTATCTAAAATAAAATAAATAATATAAATTTAATAATATCTTTAATCTTAGGGGCGGCTGAATCAATATTTTTGTAATATCTGTTTACTAGTGTCACCTGTCCCAAAGCCAACTTAATGGTTTATAAAACCTTTCAGATTTCAATATTTTACTATGCTGCCTCGTTTAATTCCCATTAAATTTTATCTTTATTATAAAATTTGATATTTTTCCTTAACCATTAGAGTAGATGGTTAGGGACTCGCTAACACACATACCCCCACCGTCCGGCTGAGGATTTTCTTTGTATAATTCTTTGTATTTCTTTTTAGGTCAACTCAACTTTTATAATTTTTTATGATTTCTAAGTTTCTTTCTAGAAATTTTATAGAGTTTTTATATAGGACAATTCAAAAAGTAAGGGAAAGTCCAACAACCTTTAAGAATCGAAAATCTCTATAAAAATTATGCATGTCCAATCGACTTTAAAAGTAGGTGCCTGCTAACTCAAAGTTGATTATTGAGAGTTCTTGACACAGCATTTCGGCGATCAATGACTCACCTTGAAGGGTGTTTCGCAAGGTTTATTGTGATGAATTATGTATTGCAATGGCATAGCAAGGGTAACGTTCAAGGCTTTTACGGACTGTCAAAATTATATAACCACACGGGTATATTCTTATTCAACAAATTGTATTTACCATGTGATTATTAATTATGCATTTACATTGCACATGTCTTTATCAATCAAGCAACTGTATTTATTCCGATTTTGATTGGTTAAATGTATTATAAATAATCCAGCAGTTCAAAACCTTTTCATAAAAATGTCGCAAGCAAAATTTTATATTAATTTATTAAACTAGTTGGTCAGTCATAACCATAACAATGAAATCCCCAATAACCTTAGAATATCAATTAATTTTAAATTTGGAGACATTGGAGAAAAAGAGAAAATCTTTCAAATCCATATTTGATCTATTGTTTGATGATCAAAATAAATGGACTAGAATAATAATCGGGTTCGTGTATACATGAAAAATATTATCATGAAATTAGGCTCAGACTATGACAATTATTTTCAATGGTCTGTTGATGTATATTATTTTAGTTTTAAATTTATTATTAATATTATTATTTAGATTATTGACACGAAAATTGCTCCATTTCTAGAAGCCAATGGTGGATGGAATACTCTGATGACAATGGTGACAATGACCAAAAAGAATTCAGATGAAAAAAATTCGGATATTTAAAAATATTTACCTCCGGATTATTATTTTTGAATATTTGTAATAAAGTTTATCGTAAATTATAATAAATATTTAAATTTCTTTATTGTTTTATTTCAAATAAATATAATCAAATTTAAGATTTAATGATTAATACATGAAGAGTCTTGATCCCACAGATTGCTTTCATTGTATTTTATACAACATGATCAGTACAATTTAGAAAATCATTACATTCATGTTGTTCAATGTTTAGGTTCATTTATAGTTTCATCAACATCTGACAAAACTTCTTCATTAACTTGAGAATCTTCATTAATTCTTGATTCACTAGAAGATTCCCATTCTCTATCCAATGCTTCTGAAACTGTCATTATTTCTATAATATTTACACCAGTTATTTCTCCATTTTTAAATTTTAATATGACTTTGTTTATAGCATGTCTTTGTTAAAGTTTGAATTTATATTGCAATTGATTTGCTTTTATGTCGCAATGTCTCTGTGAAATTATTATTATTATTATTATTTCTGTCAAATAAAAACAAACACAAATATGATTAAATACATTTATTAATATTTAACAACATTTATTATAATAAAAAAATCTTTGTACTCTAAATTTCGCAACCCTAGCACAACTACATAACCACTAGTAAACACGTTAACACACATGGGATTATATTTTAAAAGTCTCAAAGCACTAAATAATTCTGGTTTAAACATACAGTGACATTGTGTTCCATATCCATAGTAACCGTAATCGATTGAATTTTAATGTTATTAATATGATATTATAATTTATTAACATCCAAAGGTTTTTTGCATCCCATTATTCATCATTTACCGAATTTGAAAATTACTATCAGGTATTTTCCACTTCTATCAACAATTTGCTGTGGTTTTCCGGTTTATATTTGATAACATTATTAAATTATTTATGAAATATTAATCTTTATTTACAATTTCAGTAAGAGTTCATTAAATTTTATAATATGAACAAAAACTATATTTATAAAACTTGATAATGGAATTAAGAAATGATGCGGTATACCAAACTGTTGGCCCTATCGGTAGCGGAAAACATTGTTTGTTTGTAAGTTATTAAAATTTCAATTATTCAAATCAAAATTCAATTAAATTTATTGGAATCGGAGTGCAGATGATGAACATGGATTGACTCCAGATTATTTCTGTGAAATAAAAAAAATTAAAATATGTGAAATAAAAAAAAATTAAAATATGTGAAATTAAAATATGAAAACATTAAACGGATTTGATAAAGACTGGTAAACCCGAATAAAGAAAGGTGATGTCGTCATAATCGATGATTTGTATTAAGAAACCAATAAAGAAAAGAATTTTAATAATTTATTCACTATAATCAGTAGACATGTTAGTGTTAATTTTATAACTAAAAACCTGTTTCATCAAGGTGGTGCACATCGAACACATAATTTAAATGTTCAATATTATGTTGTTTCGAAGAATTCTTCATTAATCATCAACAATCTACGTAAAAACGCCTCTAGCGGAAGAACGGCAGAACATGTTGCATATTGTTCACTCCCAACATATTCCGTAGCCTCTGCAAGTAATCCTAAGACTAATGTGTATTTGGTCATTTTGTCCCAATCTGATTCTGTCAGTTGAGGTCCATTTTAGTTTTTTGGATGATCGATGTGATACTTCATTATGACTATACGTAGTACTGTCTGTA
Source organism: Schmidtea polychroa (assembly GCA_959609185.1). Lineage (NCBI taxonomy): Eukaryota > Metazoa > Platyhelminthes > Tricladida > Dugesiidae > Schmidtea > Schmidtea polychroa. Next base: position 163,238 of record CAUHTR010007635.1, on the reverse strand, counting down.
GTCCATCATCTTCCACTATTGCCCTCGGACGTTTTGAACTGGCAATCCACTGTGCAATATCAACTTTCAAGTCCACTGAAACTTTGTCGCTTACAGGCTTGTTTGACTGACATGATAAAAAATTATTTATTGATTGTACTTGAGAACTCTTGGGCACTTCACTATCGGCAAGGTGTTGATACTTGAGCGGATGTTTGTGCTGACGGTGTAACGTCAGTGATGTATTTATGGCAGTGAACGTCTTAGTCTACTACACAAAAAACCACTGAGATACGTTTCCTATAATATAAGAAAAAAATCAATAATCTTACTTTATAGAAACATACATACTTACTTTTATTTCACGCTGATGTTCTCATTTATAGTGCAATGAGATACATTTTACGCTATAGAAATCTAAAAAGATATAGAAAAATGAAATACTGCACACAAACACAACTTATACTAAGAACACATACAAACTTTCGATTCATAGAAATACAACGCTGAGATACGCTTCTATAATAACTTTATTTTAGACAATTTTTAGAAAAACAACATCGCTGAAAATTTTTTAAAATATATTTTTAATGAAAATATCAAAAGCAGATGAATTTGGTTCAATGTCTTTTCAATCCAGATTTGATTTCCTGAAAGAATCCCTTCATATTGTGCTCAGAAAAAATAAAATTACAAAAATTTAAAAACTTATTTTATTCCAATTCGGCGATTTTTCCCAAAATGTTTTAGAAAAATAAATATTTTTGGTGATTGATTTATTTAATTTTAATTAAGAATATATCTGACTCACATTATATCGAAATAATTCCAAAATACTTAAAAATAAATTTCATAAAATTCCCAAAAACCCTGAAAATTAATTAAAAATAATTTATAATTATACTGTTGACTAAAAGTAATATTTAAGAACTTGAATAATGATCTCATATCTATATGGATCAAAATTCAAATCTTAAAATTCACTTAAAATTAAATATCTTACCTGAAAGCCATTTCAAAATTAGCTAAAATAAATTTCAAGAAATGAAATTTATTAAATTGGTGAGTCAATTTAATGATTTACATACCCACAACCACTATAGAAAATGTATCTCAATGGTGTTTGGTGTATCAGCATTTCGCTTAAAAAATGTTAATCGATTAAACTTTTCAACGATTAATCGGTTAATTAATCATGAATTTCCGCAGCCCTAATATATTTTTCAATTTTAACCTCTGATTTATTTTCAATTGAAATTGTATTTTTTAAAAAAATTGAATATGAATCAGTAGAGATATCGATTTTTTTTGAATTTCAAGAAATTTTGTTTTTTGAAAATAGCTGTGCCAAAAATTTGTTATGTCAAAAAAAACATCGATATAGTCAATGTTTTAATAAATAAATATACATAATACATTAGCACAAATACTTGTTGCTCATGTCATGATTTGTGTAATATGCTTGTCCAAATAGTGATATATGCAAAATATTCTCTCGTTTATAGACTGTAACACACGAGGACTGCCATAGTCAAGAAAATATTTACCAGATGTTCACCTACTTCCTTTGCTCTTTTTGAAAGCAGTGTTCAAAGAAAATAAAATCTGAATCCCTTTGATAGTGTATAATAAATTTGAAAGTAAAATATCTACCTGACCTCTTTCATTAATGTCATTTACAATAATAGTTCTTAGCATAATTGTTTTTTAAAATTTTATTTAAATATCTTTTTGATACAGTTTGATTACGATTATTAGTTGTTAATTTTTTTGAATATTATTATTTTCATTTAGTTGATATTAATACGATTATTAGCCTAAAAAGCCTGTTAAACGGTCGAAATATATAGCAATGTTATATTTTATTATAATTAATTGGTGATTTTCTATTATAGAAACGTTGCCTTCGTTCTTCGATTAATTATTATTATTATTATTATTATTATTATTATTATTATTATTATTATTATTATTATTATTATTATTATTACTATTATTATTATTATTATTATTATCTTTTTCAATAAAGAGAGAATAAAAACAAAAATAAAAAGCAATTTATGAATAATTCTTTGACGATATAAGATACGGATAAAGTCGAGTAAATGAAAAACTAAATTATAAAAGATCTGTAAATTTAATGCATAGACATATAGACATACTTTGAACAGATCTGTAAATAGATTAGGTAAACATTTTCACATGATATATTAGAATTTGAAAATAAACAACTAGAATTCACTTTTTTATTTTTATTTTGTATTGATAAATATTTATTTAACATTCAATGCAATTTAATTTCGTAAATTAATTAAATATATATATATATATATATTATTTATTAGAAGCACGAGTTATGACATATATTTATCATTCAATAATTATTTTATTGTTATTATATTTTTTATAAAATAATAATCACCTGAATTATTTTTTCCTTTCACCCTCAAATGACCTTGAACTTTATAGCCTTCAATTATCAGACGAATTTCACCTTCTGTTTTTCTATGAGGAGAAGAACATACATAACATCCTCTTACGTTACGCGTACTACCAAAAGCGGTATCACTGGCCGTTGGCTTAGTGATGACCGGTATCAGAATTGGAGGTGGTTGCTTTTGAGGTTGATCCTCAATTTCAACGTCTACTCTATTATATGGAATAGATGGTTGTGGTGGTGGTGGTGGTGGTGGTGGTGGTGGTAGTGTGGATGGAGGTGGAAGAGTATCAGATACTGGATGAAGATTTGTAAATGAAGACTGTGGAGGAGGTGGTGGCCGAATTTCATAAGGAGGAGAATAATAAGTAGCATCTACTTTATCCTTGTTTACCAGTGAAGATTTTCGACTGTCGATAAGAATAGATTTGCATTTTGGTTCTTCAGGAAAAGTTACTGAAACTGGTCTGAGTATTGGATTTTGTTGAGTCTGTACTGGTTGCATGTTTTGCACTTGAGGAACAACTTCAGTGGTAGGTAATACTATCCTATCTCTGAGATTTTCATGTGCAACATATTGAGGTTGCTGAGAAGCCTTTAACAATTCCACATTGTCTGGGGTAATTGATGACACTGAAAGTCAGGTAATTAAAATTATTATTAAGACAATTAATGTAATTATGCATGAAATTTACTTTACTTTAAATATGTCACAAAAGTTTCAACACTTTAAAAACAATATCAAATTAAGCGAAATGAGTTATGTTTAAACATAGCCAGTCCAAATCGTTTGTAGCCAGATGCATTCTTTTGGCACTTACCAGTTGACGGATGACGTCATCATAGCAACGTCACAATACAATATTGGCGTCGTTTTGAAATCAACATACAATAAAAGTCAGACTTTGTCAGAAATCCTAGACCCCTATAAGTATGTCAAAAATTTCTCAACCCCTCCAGAAATTAAGACATTATTTACATGTCTATAAATCATACATGCCAGAAATTTATATGCAAGAAATTTGTATTAATAATAGACTGAATTCAATAATAATAATAATAATAATAATAATAATAATAATAATAATAATAATAATAATAATAATAATAATAATAATAATAATAATAATAATAATAATAAAGTACAAAATGATGATTGCTTGGTAGCAGCATTTATTATTTAAAACAATAAAATGATAATTTAAGCCTTTTGCTGCAAATAATGTATTTAATGAAAGAATTTTCGACTATACGATAGTCCTTGTCAATCTCCTGGAATTTAGCAATGTTCTTCCCCAAAATACCCTTCAATCTTTCTTTTATTTCCTTTTTCTTAATTCTCATTGGTTGTAAATATAATGAATTGTTTTACTAAAAACTTTTAAAATTTTTATACATTTAAAATTTCAAAATGACACAAACTAAAAATTTTTAAATTTTTTACAGCTTCTATAATTAGCTTCTAGAAGCCTAATAAAATATTTGAAAATATTTTAAATAAAGCCTCCAATAACTACTTATATATGCTATTTAAATATTTCAATAAATGTGTCAATTTTGATTTTCAAACCCTATTTTTTAAAAATTTTTTCTATATTATTTTAATTATTACTTTTTAATTTATTCTATTTTTTTTAAATTTCTTTATATATTGTCAGTTATTCTCAAAGTCAATGACAACAGATCAAATTCATGATTTCATTGATTTCTTCTTTAGTGTTGATCTTTGGCTGTCTGTTTATGATGAGAATTGCTTCTTTGATTCTGACATTTTTCTTTTGGATGTTTCCATTAGCTATGATTTCTATTGAAATATTTTTTCTTTCCTCTGTTGGCTGACACTGGCGGAGATGTCTGCCCAACGAGGATGTTCCACCAGGATCTAGATGCTCATTAAATCTTTGGTGCAATGTCCTGAGGGTACTTCCAATGTAGATTTCATTGCATACATTGCACGTGATGCAATAGACGATGTTTTTTCTAAAGCACATATCTTTCGGTGTCTGGCAGTTTTTCATTGTGCAATTGTTTTCTCTATTTATGTTGCCTGCCAGAGTCCTTCTCAATGTCCAAGATTTATGTGCTATCCGAATTGGAAGACCGGTACGTTTAAGTTCTTTCAGGATCTTGAAGTCGAGTATGTCACTGATGAATGGGATATTCAGATAGAAATATTTCTGATTCTTTTGTGTTAATTCCCTAGATCTTCTTGGGGTAGAATTCATTTTTTCAATGTCCTCACCTTGGTATCCGTTTCGGTGTAGGATTTTATTGAAATTTGATTGCTCTTTAAAGTTTTCGTTTTTCTCCGTGCATCGATTGGCTATTCTTCGTTTCTCGTTTCTTATGACATGTACTTTCTGTAAGTATGGAAGCGCTGATCTTTGGTGCATAAATATTTCTTTGCGAGCTGGTTTTCTGTAGAACCCGTATGTTGGAGTATTTTCTTCTATTTTGATTCTCAAATCCAATAAAAAAACCTTCAGGACATTGCACCAAAGAGTTAAAGAACATCTAGATCCTGGTGGAACATCCTCGTTGGGCAGACATCTCCGCCAGTGTCAGCCAACAGAGGAAAGAAAAAATATTTCAATAGAAATCATAGCTAATGGAAACATCCAAAAGAAAAATGTCAGAATCAAAGAAGCAATTCTCATCATAAACAGACAGCCAAAGATCAACACTAAAGAAGAAATCAATGAAATCATGAATTTGATCTGTTGTCATTGACTTTGAGAATAACTGACAATATATAAAGAAATTTAAAAAAAATAGAATAAATTAAAAAGTAATAATTAGAATAATATAGAAAAAATTTTTAAAAACTAGGGTTTGAAAATCAAAATTGACACATTTATTGAAATATTTAAATAGCATATATAAGTAGTTATTGGAGGCTTTATTTAAAATATTTTCAAATATTTTATTAGGCTTCTAGAAGCTAATTATAGAAGCTGTAAAAAATTTAAAAATTTTTAGTTTGTGTCATTTTGAAATTTTAAATGTATAAAAATTTTAAAAGTTTTTAGTAAAACAATTCATTATATTTACAACCAATGAGAATTAAGAGAAAGGAAATAAAAGAAAGATTGAAGGGTATTTTGGGGAAGAACATTGCTAAATTCCAGGAGATTGACAAGGACTATCGTATAGTTGAAAATTCTTTCATTAAATACATTATTTGCAGCAAAAGGCTTAAATTATCATTTTATTGTTTTAAATAATAATAATAATAATAATAATAATAATAATAATAATAATAATAATAATAATAATAATAATAATAATAATAATAATAATAATAATAATAATAATAATAATAATAATAATAATAATAATAATAATAATAATAATAATAATACTAAACTTCATAAAGCACCGTGTCTAACACTATGTGTCATTCGATGGTACTTGAATAAATCTGAATTAATGCATAAGTAATGGTAAGTAAATTCAATTTCTGTATGGAAACGTACTGACGTACGGAAATTGAATTTTTAATTTTTTATAAATGTGTGTATTTAATAATAATTTAAAAAATCGAATTTTTTTCTGACATTTTTTACTATATAGGCCCCCCATAAATAATGTTGCGTTGGCCACCAAAATTCTAAAGACGGCCCTGCTGAATTCTCCTCGGTTTCGATCATCACCACATTCCTTGGACGGAAATACGTTGTGATGTTTTTAGCCTTGGGGACGCCCCCAATGTCGTCTACTCGACGACGAAACGGGCATTAAGCTATAGGCTACTTATTATTATTACGAAACGTCATTATTTTATTATTATTTCTAGCACTACATTATTTTAACCTTGCATTAGTGATAATGATATCAGAAGCCCTTTTGTCCGGGGCCTTTATGTCGGGGGCCGTAATTTTGGAGCCCTTTTTGTCCCGGGCCCTTTTGACGGGGTACCCGGAAATATTGAGTTATCTCTGAGTTATCAGATAAATAATGCTACTAATATACCAGAAACTAGATAAAATCTCTAAATTAATACGAAAATATAAATAAAAAGTCTTGGACGGCTAAGAATTTATTTCTAGTTAATGAATAAAATTAAAAAAACAATTATTTAAATTTTAAACCAGCAACACATTTCATAATCGCCACTAAATAATTTTTTGTTATTCTAATAAACATTTTACTGAATAGATTGTTTACTTATGCCACAAAATTCATATTTTGCCGTATTACGTTTTACATATTATGAGGAATTTCATAATTTTATTTTCGGTACATTTATTTTTGAAGATATTTTCATTGATAATATTTCTCATGAATATAAAAATAGTTTTAAGAAACATTAAATCACAAAATATTTTTGGTTCATATTTCCTATTAATTATTTGTTTGTCATAATGAAAAAATTCTAGAATAAAGGGATTAACAATATTTATACAACACAGTTTTTGCATTCTTTATATGGACTATTCTATACTAATTTTTATATTCAATTAATGCTTGCTTCGTAGTACAATATTAGTAACTTTGTCACATTTAGATACACAAGGAGCTAGAAATATAATAAAAAATAATAGTATAATAATAAAAGTATAATAGTATAATAATGATAATGATAATAATAATGATAATGATAATAATAATAATAATAATAATAATAATAATAATAATAATAATAATAATAATAATAATAATAATAATAATAATAATAATAATAATAATAATAATAATAATAATAATAAAACAATAAAGTGATAATTTAAGCCTTTTGCTGCGAAAAATGTATTTAATGAAAAAATTTTCGACTATAAAATAGTCCTTGTCAATCTATCATATAGTCGAAAACATTTTCAATAAATACTTTATTCGCAGCAAAAGGCTTAAATTATCACTTAATTATTTTAAATAATAAATGCTGCTACCAAGAACTCATCACTTTATACTAATAATAATAATAACAATAAAATGATAATTTAAGCCTTTTGCTGCAAATAATGTATTTAATGAAAAAATTTTCGACTATAAGATATATATAATAATAATAATAAAATAATACAATAATAATAAATGATAATAAAGTAGTAATAAATAATAATATACTGAGAGCAGGGTCAAATTTTAGATACTATTTTTTTTGGATACCAATTTCTATTTATAAGATTGAATATGATACTTTGCAAAATATATGAAATTTCGATGACTACACGATAATTATATTTATTTCGTTATGAAAGTTAAAAATAAATACTAATGCAATGATTAAAAATCACTACTGTATGGGACAAAATAAATGTAATTTTTTAAAACTACTATAAAAAATGAATCAAAATTTATAAAAGAAGTAACTAAGTTTACAATTACCTTACTTGTAAATTTTTAATATATTTTTTAAGGTTAATCGACTGTGTCACATGCAATATTGGCAAAATTTTGCAATTTTAAACATTCGACTACCTTTCTCTGTATCTGTGGACAATGACTTCTTACATGTCCTTGCCTTCCACATGTAAAACATATAACTGCCTTCTTTGTTATGCAATCTCTAGTCAAATGTGCTACCTTATGACATGTCCAACATTCGTTCTTAGTTCTGTTCGGTCTTTCTTCTCGATACTCTCTCGGTTCGCTATTATATCTTGATACAATATTTCTTGCTTTTTTTTGTTACCGCGTCTCTGTAACTTCTTTTTATATTCTCTCTTCTGCAACTATACGAGATTCGTGTAACTTCTTGATTTTTTTCTTCGCTTCTGTTGTTCCTTTGGTGTCACTTAGACACAATTCTCGTCTCAAAGTCTTCTTGGCTGCACATTGTACCAGCAAATATTCTGTTAAACTTTCCTTGTTTAACTCATGCCCCAATATTTTATCGACTTACTAGTCTATAATAGTAAAATATTTATCGGGCTCCTCACTCGTCTGTCTATAAGACATAGCAGATTGTAAATCCACTGCCAAACTTGTTTTCTTGGCGAATGCCTTCCACAATCTTTCCTTATAACATTTGATATTTTGGTTAACTCCTGTGTATATATCTCTGATCTGTTTGTTTATAAGTAATTCGATCATCACGTCTTGTCTTGAAGTAGGCATTTGTACCACTTTAAAATATTTATCACATTCTTTAATGAATGTTTCAACATCATCTCCCTTATGATAATAATTTCGAAATAGCTTCTTTATGAAGAAATCCTTAGACCTGGTCGTCACATTAGAAGCTGCTAGAACATCTTCTAAATTATTTTTTAAATCCGGTTCAAAAGTTAACGTAATAATTCCAAGTATTTATTTAATGAAATATTGTATAATTTCCAAACAAATTTTCAGTGTTGAATAAATTATTTTATAAACCATTTATTAAAATTTCGATATTTAAAATATATTTATTTAAAAATGATTTACTAATAAAAAGGTTGTTTAATTTTTTAATTTAAAAATTTAAAAATTTTAATTTAAAAAATTCAATTTAAAAATCTTTTTAAAAGTTATTTTAAATAGTCAATTATTTATCATTTAAAATTATCTTAATAAATCATTGAAATATTTAATTCTCAGCAGAAAACACCTCACAGGTATAACTAAAAATACTGAATTTATTATAAATTAATTATTAACCTCAAATTTAAGATATAAACTAATAATTTTTAAATATTACAAATTATTTTATAAATTTTATATAATTAAATCATGTTGAGTTTAAAAAGTTGATAATAATAATGAAAATCTTACTTCCAGTATACCGAGAATCATAGGATTCAAAATTCTGTTTTCTACAGCACCAGCACTTACTTCCATTGGAAGTAGTTTGGGTTTGAGTTCCACTAGCTAAAATTATTAAAATAAATTGAATCTGTTACATTATAGTAAATCACCGGTTCTAATTTCTGAACCCCCCACATTGACTATTTTGTAATTAGGGTCCTTATAATTGATCACCTGGTTTGCCGGATTTCCACAACAACGTGGTTTTTGACTATGTGACTCGTCGACACATGTAAAAGTTTTAATTGTTATTAATATTCATATTCATAATATATATGAACAAATTTTAGAAATTGAATTAATCAAAATACTAAATGCAAAGAATTTCATGGGGCGATAAAATAAAAAAAAAATAAGATAAATTAGAACACCAATAAATTACGGCTATTTCCCATACTACAGATCAATGCGTTGGTTTATTTTTAACACAAATTTTCGGCTATGTCTTTTCAAGTGTTAAGTTGGTAAGTTATCTATGAAATGCTAAGCAGACAAAATACCCAATTTTATAATGTTCAATAAAAATTGCCAACAATGTTTATGTTCAATATGATTTTTAGCAAATATAAATTTATGCCCAATTTTTGATGCAACAACTTAAACATATTAAAATATCATTAATAATTATTAATTAAATAAATATTTAACACTTGAACATACAACGTAGTATTTTATTTTGTTTTTAATATCTAGATATCTTTATCCACGGAAAAGGTTTAACGATAGATATTTCTACCCCAGGTAAAAATTCAGCTAGAAAAACAGAAAATAGAATATTAAAACCTAAACTTCATTGAATTATTGGCATATACCAAAAAGAAGGAATAGAAACTCTTCCGCTTCAAATCCTCCCTTCAACGCTACAAAGATCGAACCGGTATTTTCCGATTCTTTATCAACAATTTCTCTTTAATATCCTTTATGGTCATACATTTTGTAGCTTAATGGTGATCGTTTCAATTTCATATTAATTGACTATCACTTTGATTAATATCAGCGGTTAAGTAATAAATGATAAAGGATTTAGGTGAAAACATAAGTATTAATGTGCATTTTAAAGTGGGTATTATTACAAATGAAGAGGACTCTAATTGTCTTATATTCAGATTCGTAGCATGTCTATATGATGTCCGTTGAACTAAAGGTTTTGCTAGACACTTATTACCGGAGAATTGAAGATAAATTTTAAATTAAATTCATACTTATTTATTATACTCTATCTTAATTTCAATATTGTTATATGCATGCATATAAGTAGTACTTGAAATAATAAAATACAATGTGTCTACATAATAAAACTCATCCAATTCATCAAAAAAGACAACACCGAAAATATGTTAAATAGAAAACAAAATTGATTTATGGTCGAAATAAATATAAAAGAATTAAACTTATTGTTTTCTTGACATTTATGGTCAATGAAAACAATCTGTAGATGACGGAGTTGTATAGAAACTGTTATTATAATATTATCAATTAATTTGAAATTTTACCAAATAAATTTTTTCAATAAAATCATTTATTATTTTGTTCACCTTTGATGTTTTTATTTTCTTTTAAACTTCAATTATTTTCTAAAGAACACAGATTTTCACTACTGCTATTGTACAAGGGTTATTTTCATTGCGTTAGAAAATGAATAAAGTTTGGGTAAAATTTGGCACAGCGGCACCGAATTTCATAATGCATAATATGTAATACATAAAAATGAATAAAAAATGATTGAAATTTTTTTTTTAATTTAATAAAAAATAAATATATAAAAGGTAAAACTTCAATGAATTTGTGGACACTGGGGAATTGAACCCATTTCTGTTAATATTTGCAAACACAACTATATTGTAACATTTACAGATACAAATTTATTGACTAATAAATTATTTGAAAGGGATATAGAAATTTTCATTTCCAGGTTCCCAAACTGTCTCATACGTGTCGCTTTCTGATTATTGTTATAAAGAGTTGGAGCTGACAACTATACAAAATAGAAAAATTATTTATTAGTTTCAATTACACGTTTAAATACATAGAGGAAATCTAATAATAAAGATATGACACAATATCAATGTATGAATTTTTTCAACTTTTAAAAAGCTTCTGAATTCTGAGAATTGAATTCAAAGATAGTTAAATGGCTGACTGGTTGTCTTACCCTGCTAAAAGTTAGAGGTTGTAAGATTAATCTCTTAGCCCCTAGAAAACGTTGCATTCGTCCGTTAGCAATTGCTATTGATGCTGGGGATTTTATTATTTCTTACTATATAGGGATGTGGCAACTTGAACTAATCTGTTTGTCTAAGAAAATCGACTTCTCTGATTTTGATTACTCTAATAATTAATAATATGACATTGGAAGTGTGTCATGTTCATACGATGCTTTCAGTGGGAAGCACTCAGATCATGCCAGAAACTGGTTTGTAATGAGGAGACCTTTGGATTGCCAAAGTTAATACATTTTTGTTGGTTAATAAATTAGCATAAAAAATTCAGAATGAAGTGTAAAATTATTTATTTTAATCCCCATTCTGGCGCCCGGGAATATGTCACTTATTGCACCATAGTTATGCCTCTGTCTCTACTGCCAAAAATCTCAATAAAAGTAATTGTTGACAACGAAATTTAAAGTTGAGAAAAATACATTGATGCAGAAATATTACATTAGGGTACAGAAATAATTCATGGTATTAAGCCAACCTAAAACACCAATAATTAAAATATATTCGTGATAATAAGCAAGTCGTGATATTAATAGACGCCGAGTAAAATGAAATACTTTACTAATATCTGGCATTTGGATTTTTACTTTCAATGATTGTTAGATTGCGTGGCTCTAGTATTGATGATAACCATTAAATTACAACCTTTTCAAAATTCAAAATTTATTATTATTAACAATATTAAAACAAAGGGGATTATTTTACGTCAACAATAGTTTGAGAAAGAAAACATCAAACACTTCTAACTACAAACATTCTATCATTCTTTCGTTTTAAATTTAATATATGCTTTTCAATGGTTAATATATTTAAAACTGTATTCTCATCACATTGTTACACAGAATTACGTAATAATAATATTTTGTTAAAATGAGGTGATCACCATTTTTTTTGTTTTTTATGAATTAGTTAATTTATTAGGAAATGAAAGTTAACAATAGCTGTAATACGAGAATCGAGGTAAATGAGTGGTTGATTGAAAGCCGACAAGGGCTGTTAGGAAATTCCAGTGACCAGCTGGATGTATAAGTGATACGAAAGTCGGAGTATTTGATCGAAAGTTGACCAAAGCTGTGATGTGAGAGTCTGGTCAAACAAGAGTTATAAAGTAGATGATTTATTTCAATAAGTATTTTATTATTAATATTATTATTATTATATGTTTTACTATTATTTTGTTTTTACTATTATTATTATAATTATTATTGATATTGATATTATTATTATTATTATTATTATTATTTTTATTATTATTATTTTTATTATTATTATTATTATTATTATTACTATTATTATTATAACTATTATAAAGAGAAGATTTCTTGGAAGCAGAATTATTTTAATTTTAAACAATTAAATGATAATTTAAGCCTTTTGCTGCGAATAATATATTTAATACAAATGAATATATTATTCTATCTCATATTATTCTACCTTTTCTATCTCATATTAGAAAAAATTTTCATTTGTATTAAATGTATTATTAGCGGCAAAAGGCTTAAATTATCATTTAATTGTTTAATATATGATTTGTGTTCTCATTTTAAACAAAACCCAAAATTTTTTATTGTAGAAATTAATAACAATGAATTTATGGGATCCGGCTATTTCCCGGGAAACAACTTTTTCCAATCCCGAATCCCGGGTGTCAAAAAATGCCTGGAAAAGTAACACACTATAATTAATAAATTTAATTAAAAGAGTAAAAATAAATAAGTAATAATAAAATATTAATAAAAAAAATATAATAATAACAATAATAAAAAATAATTAAAAACACTAAAACCAAAAAAATCATATCTTCCAAAATTGTAAAATTAGACAAGGTATACTGTGTTAAAATTTGATGATATTATATAATCATAAAAATATGTTAATAATTACTCAATTGAGCAACACATACGAAAATAATATACAATAAAAGTAATATGAAGTCTACAATAGTTGCTTTCTATTGAAATATTTTATGCCTCTATGACTTTAACTATGCCAATCAAGAAAAACAAAAACACTTTATTAATCAACAAGGACATTCCGTTTATATTCCGGTGCTATTTCCTGAATTTGAAGAATTTATCCGGTGACTAAAGGCGGTGAATTATGATTTATTGAATATATTTGTATATTGTAAATTGATCCAATTTGAAGCAGATTAGATGAATTTATTATTTTCTAATAACTGAATACGATTTACATTAAGCTCCGCCCATTAATAAAATCTTGGTTTCTATTATTTAATATTATACTGCATGAAAGAATCCAAATATTAATATTAAAAATAATAAATTAAAAATTTATTAAAATAAGTAATGAAATTAATATTTAATATTTAAATATCCATTTAAACAAAATTACCAATTAAAACAAAAAGAAATTCAATTTCAATGCAAATAAAATAGAAAAAATTAAGGAATAGTTTCGATAAGCTTTTAATGGACAATTTTGATAGGATTTTATAAATTTATACGCACAGGCATTGAAATGAAAATATATAAATATTATAAAAATATTATCTAACAAATATAATTTATCCAATCAGATATTAATAATTCAAAATTTACTCTAGTTTAGTAAAAATTTATTTGTATAACATTTCATTAAAATAGGAAATTTCTAACTGAAATTGATCTGAAGGAAAAAATATATTCATCAATAAGCACATTGGAAATGAAATTGTATCTACACAGATGTCTATTGAGCTATAGAAACAGATGGGAAATTGATGTTATGAAAGAATAAATGAAACAAATTTAACTCTTGTCAATAATAGCAAAAAATATTATTTATTTTTAATTTAAAGATTTCAACAAAAAACATCTCTTTCACCTTTTTTCTTAAAAGCTTGATTAAAGGAGAAAAATAATTTATGGACAATTTTCGTGGTTTTATTGTATAAAAGTTTTACGCTAATTATAATATTTAAATTTATTGTCTTTATTAAAAAGCTTGAATATGAATCAGTAAATATATCGATGTTTTTCATATGCACGAATTATCGGCACTGTCTTTTTCAAGTGAATATTCAAAAACATCAAATTGTCGTCGTCACTTTCGTCTTTTTCATCTTCTTCTTCACCACTCTATGAGTTGTGTCACATTCATCACAATCCTGGTAGTGCATCATCTTCAGACCCATCCATTGCATTCGAAATTCCAAATTTCAGAAATGACTTTTTTTATTATTTCTGGAGGTATCGGATCCCATGCTTCCTTAACCCAGGCAACGACGAACGTTATATCAGGCTTCATAAGATTTCCCCTTTTTGTTAGAGAAGCCGATCCTGAATGCTGTTCATGAATCTTGAACACCAGCCTGCATATGCTTTGAAATCACTGATACCAGGTAAATTTTTATATTTATCGATTTTCTTTAATTTTAAAGCTTCGAAATGAATTAAATTGCGAGTGACAATAGAACCATTTCGACGCTGAGAGAGAACCCAGTCATTTAATTCAACTTCTAGAGCGGGAAACAAAGCAATATTTACACGACGAGCGCATTTAAATTTAGGCATCACAATCAACGTCTCCTTCATCTTGCGCCAATCACGAACATGCTTTTTATCAACACCAAACTCGCGCATAGCATTTGCATTTCCACGAAGTTCAGCAAATTGAGCAACTTTTAACTTGTAGCTCACCTCATAGGAAGTTCATTTTCTTTTTAATTCACTCATGACCTTAACTTGTTATTGTATAATTATATTAATGTTAATTATACTACAACTGTATTTTATGGAGATCAACATTCTCTTGGTGGTTATTTTATAGCATTTATAGACAAAGACAGTGCGTAGGCAAATGTAAATTAGGTTTACTTAGGGCAGCTTGTTGGTTGATTGTTGACATCTTGCAGCGGTAGACTTCAAAATTTAAAAATATAATATTATTATTATTAATAGGTCAAGTTGTATTTAAAAATGGAAATTACCAGAAAGTTCTTAAAATCTAAGATTCTTGAGGTTTTATTACTTTTGGCTTAAGTATAAGTAGGATTAAGATTATCTCCTCATGTAAAGGTTGAAATTTTCCAATTTGTACTCCAGTATATACGGTAAATTATAATTTTTATTTTATCTCTCTCCTCTATTGCTTAAATTGCATTTTCTTTATTGCACATGAACAAAGCATCGCTCAAGAATAACATATATACACCCAAACTCTCCCAATGCAAATTTAATTTACCGGTAGCTCTGTTGAGGTCTGACAAAATCTAGGTATACAATGTTAGCCTATAATAATTATATTATAAACATAAAAATTATCACAAACGCTATGTAGCTAGTACAATCTTCAATGAAATTCATTTTTATTTTATTTTATATTTTTAAATCAATAAAAATTAATAAAAAAATAATATTTTTCTTACTGCTCTGATAATTTGGAGAACCATCATTAATTCTTAATATTTGGCCATCTTCCCTTTTTATCTGATAGTTTTCTGAACATAAAATTAATTCCAAAATTATTTAAATTCTTCAATATAATTTAATATTTTTACTATCATTGATATCTGTAAAATATTAATTACTCAATCGCATAAATGCAAAGTAAATATATTTTTTCTATTTTATTTGGGTTTGGTACAAGGATAAATTTGATTTTTGGTTTAGGTTGATAATAAAAATAAGCAATTATTTAAAAATTCTCTATAATAAAAAAAATTTACAAAATTTTAATTTAATAGTAATTATAAAAACAAAACAAAAATAGATTTCTTTAATATGTTTGGGTCGTCGATGAAATAAAAGTTAACAATTATTGATCGGACTTTAAAGCGTGCTTTGTTTAATATCAATAACAAACTTCAGACAATATAAACCTTTTTTGATTAACACAATTAATTACAAATTTACAGGGACAACAATAACTTAATTTTGAACCTGCCTGTGTGTCACACATCCAACCATATTACGTTGTAAAGAAAGTTTATATGATCGTGTCCGACACGGATACATTTCAAGATTTGTTTATCTATTGAATAATAAATGTCGGTAGTATTATTGAGTTACAGAAATAAATTATAAATATTATAAACATCTAAATTTATCATTATTTTGTATGGTGTTTTCGTTTAGAATCTGTATCATATAATAAATACTCTTGAATAAAAAAAAATAAACGTATCGTATTTTTTACTAAATAAAGGTATAATAAAAGTAAGTATGTCACCATATAATAATAGACAAGGCCATCGCGGGGTATGCGGCGGCCTGCGGTTTCTGGTGTGGAAGTTAGTTGAATCCGGTTATACATATAATATTGTTTACATTAGAAATTCTTGTTCAGTCCAGTTCAGACTAGTTCTGGAGTACTAATTATACGAGTGAACCATAATATTTTGGTAAGATAAAATTTTATGTTATATTATATAATTTTATAACTATTTTTTTATTTATTTTAGTAAAACTGTTTGAAAATGAGCGAATATGTGCCATCAACGGAAAATAAAACTGCTCCATGTAGGTGTTGTGCTGTGTGCTGCAGTAAAAGGGATGACAAAGGGAAGAAGCATAGGAAAGAAACAAGATATTATTGCAGAAATTGTGACGTAGGATTGTGTACCGTACCTTGTTTTATAGTATACCATACGAAATAATATTTTTTTGAAGTTTTTCATATAAAATTAATTTTATAATAAAATATTTTCTTATATCAAAACTAAATGCTTGTAATTATAAAATATATATATTATTTTCAAAAAATACCATTTTCTTAATTTTCTTCCTTCTGGTAAAAATATCCTTGCTACGCCACTGAAAATACTTTTATTTTTTTTCTAATTGTATATGGGTACTAGATTAGTGAAAAAAAACTGATAATTTTCTGACAGAAAATTTGAAATTAATGTGTGCATTAAATAGTTAATATTACAACAATGACTTGAGTGCTTATTGCAAACCTTCTGCAGGAATAACACATTTATAACACAACTTGGAATTCACAACCACTTGACTACTGTTTCTAGTTTCGATGATTGTTAGATTCGATCTAGTTGAATTTAATTGATAGCTTTAATTTATTTTAAATCGTTTCTCCGTTAACTTCGTAATTTACATTGGGTTTCGTTTTAATTCTGTTTTCTTTTTTTCTTTACAACTTTTTTTTTCATATTGTGTTTCTTTCTAGAATCTCCTATCTGATTGCACTTACTGATATTGTCTTTAGTTTTGATTCCTTCTTCCATTATATTCTCTTCGGTCATTTCTAGTTCTTCTTTTATCTCTGAAGGCTTTCGAGATACATAATTTTGAGAAGACGCTATCTATCAGCTTCCCCAATGATATCTTTACTTTATCTCATACATGGTATCGAGATATGTAAATTTAATTTAGATTTTGTTTTTGCTTTTCCTTCTTCACTTTGTACTTGTATATAAGAATTGTTAATTTCATTGTTTACATTTTATTGTTATTTTTTTCTAATTTTCAATTACTTTTTGTTTCTCAAATTTCCCTTGATTCTTTTTATTTATTTCATAATTATTGGATTTTATTATTTATTTCAATAAAACGAATGATAATAATATCGTCAGTTAATGAGTTTTTCCTCTACATAGACGATAGATTGAATTAAATATTATAACGATAATATTTATATAATTATTCTCTATATTGCAGAAATTTAAGCCGCCAAAATTGATAAATTTACAATGAAGAACGAACCGAAGACTACAATGGTAGCCGAAGTATATCAAACTCCCAGAAGCATTTTTATGCCAGTCTAAGCATACAGCGGCCAATCAGTGTTGGCTTTAAAAATTAGAACGCTGGCCCATAGGAAAATTAATATTTAAATAAACTCAAAAAACTGATTCATTGAAATACTAAATATAAGTCGTAGAACGAATAAGTCAATTAGTGGTTAAAGGTCAAATTTAAAATTACTCAGCGGAGTTACACTTCAGGAACTCAGAAATTTTAATTACATTTTCAGTCATAATAATAAAGCAAATCATACAGTTAAATCGTGAAATAGTGGATTTAAAAATTATCTTTTTTCCGTATATTTAATTTAAATTAAAAAAAACAAAATATATGCATACAGCACGCCTATTAAAACCGTTCTAATATTTTTACATCAGAATTAATAAAAAATATTAAATATTGAAAACAATGCATTTAAAAATAATATGGAAACTTGGTTCATAAATTTAGAATACATTTAAGTTTTATAAAATATTTAATTATTTGCTTACTATTCTGATAATTAGCTGAACCGTACGCGTCATTCGCACTTAACATGGCGGCATCTTCTTTCCTTATCTGAGGATTTTCTGAATCTAAAAATAATTAAAACTTTCAAGAAAAGGTAACTTATTCTATTTGGTCATATATATATATATATATGAGTTACACTTGCGTGACATTTATGAGATAAAAATAAAAAATACTATAAACTATTAAAACAAAATATTAAAAATTTTACAAATTATATTTCTATTAAAATTTAATAAAAGTAATTAAAATAAATTATGCATGATTTTTTGATATAAATGTTGAAATATTTGAAAAGTAAAATGAAATATTAAATCTTAAATTTGTTTAAAAGGTTTTGTAATGAAATATATGTTAAACCGAATGATATATTAAAATGAATGACAAAGAATAGTTTAAAAGAAGGACTGAAGATTTGATGAGTATTTTATAAGAATATAAGTGGGTTTACTGCGTTTCAATAATATAGACAATTTTTTGTCACCTGGCCTACAAATAATTTATTCATTAGTTTTTCTAGAAGAAACCTTTCTTATTTGGAGGAATAAAATAATTTATCTTCACTACCTATAATGACTTTTATGATTGGAATAGCATTCTGCACATTTCTTTTTATCGTTTACGATATTTTGAAGATTTAATAGTATATATATATATATATATAATAACACAAAAATAAAACATTTTTTATATATTAATTCTAAATAATATAATTTAATAAAAAGAAACCTTAATAAAATAGTGGTGAAAACAAGAAGCAATTAATCAAATTGAGCCCAGCTTGTTTATTTCAGTTTTTCTTATCGAAATTCAATAGAAAATTTGCAATTATCTTCTAATGAATTAATAATTTTTTAATAATTTTTTAATAAAATTATTTCACACGAATTTGTATATTATTGGCTATAAACAATAAATGTTGTTTTTTCATTCAAAGCTTTTAATCATCTTTCAACTAAATCTCCTCTAATATACAACAAAAGACATCTAAGTAAAGCAAAGAAATTTTTAAATCATTTTTTGTTGAATCCAAAAAAATATTAATTTATTTTCTTGAATATTTTTATTTTAGAAATAATTGATAAATCAAATTTGTTAATTTTGTTCAAGAGTCTAACAATAAATATTTCTTTCTGATATCCGAAGCAGGTTTAATTTTTTGAAAAATAAGATAAATATTGAAAATTATATAATATTTATAAAGAGTATCGAAAAGAATATCCACAAATTAATGAGAAATTGAATCACAATTTCTAATTTGAATTTGAAATAAGCAAGCAATTTGTACGTCACACTCACGTGATCATTTTTATAATTATAATACAACTTAGACCAATGCGTAATTAAATCAAAGTTGTTTTGAAATATTTCATTTTGAGAGGCATGGATTGAACCGGATGCGTTTGGTATTCATCCCGTGATTCTGACTGCATTAATATATGTGCATGCATCGAATAATGTGTAATTTCTGCACAATAATGTTGTTTTATTAAGTTGATTATATCGAAATTGCAGTTTTTAAATAGAAAGGATTGTATTTTAATAAACATTTATATTTCATTTTTAATGTAAAATCACAAACTATTGCAATTAAGCAATAGAGAATGTAGATGAGCAAGTAATTATATTCTTCTATCAGCATGAATTCAAAAAAAGTAACTTACACTTTTAGCAGTCTTATTAAGTAATTTTACGATAAATTTTCTGATTTTTCTTGCCAAGTATTGAAAATTATACTCTTTTCACAACTTTATTTGATAACACTGGAAAAATTAAAGGCAGAGAGTGAAAATCTTTTAAAATTAAACGTTATTTCTTTTTTAAATTTTTTTCATACCTTAAAACATTTTCAACATTTTGTTATAAAAAATAATCTGCGAAATATAGTGAAAAATATTTTGCATAATTTTCAAAATCCGGGACAAATTGTCTTAAACGCAAGACACGGGAAAAATCTCAAAAATCCGGGACAGTTGCGGCCAAAATGCAGCATTAAATAAGACTACTGATTTATTATCCCTAACCATTAATATTTTTTGAAGAAAAACCATTTTCAATATTCAAACGTTTATTAAGCACAAGAAAGAAAACTCCAAAATCAAAAAATCTAAAAAATCAATCCAATTAGTACGACTAAATACTTAAAAAATCTCCTTCCAAAACTGGAAAAATTATAATAAAAAATCCAGCACAAAAACCAATCACGATTATAACTTGACTCGATTAAAAAACATTGCCTAGCGTTTTTGTGCACACCCTACAAACACAAAAAAGTAATCAACGAGCACAGATTCGATACATAAATTAACCATGTTCAGGATTAACCACACATATTGTGATCATTGCTTAGTTGGCACTTCTATCTACAAGCTATATATTGTATAACGTTCGAATTACTTATATAATTTAAAATAACATGTCAACTCGCTGTTAAATGTTTTGGACGGATTCATAACATTCGTATGTTAATTAATTGCCAGTGCAAGTAGTTAATATAGTTACTAATTTAAATATTAATTTTATTATTAAGTATTTTTAAAATTATATTTCTATAATTACAATATAAATTATTAGCAAATAATATTATAACCTTTTTCAAATTGTTTTATATTAATAGATAGTGGTTTTGCTAATTGAATGGTTTCCGGCTGTAAATTTGGATCGTATAAACTTGGTGTTGGCACGCTGCGAGGTGTACTTCTGAGTGCAAAATAAAATCCCCATGAAATTGCAGAAATAACAATCCATGTCAACGCCAAAACTGTAATGCTGAACAAACTTATTATTCTTCCATAATCATTCACTCCATTATCTTCCGGGGAACTTTTGATTTGTTGATTAGAATTGTTTGGTTTGGGTAAACAATGGAATGCTGTAGAATTGTCAAATAAATTAACGAAATAAAAACGATTCTACAACTTTAAGTTTAACATACTAGTCAGATCTTTGAAAATTATAATTAAAATAATATTAAATGTTTTTTCCATTGACCATGTTGATTTTAGTTTTATACTTGTTTTAAAACATTAAAAAATAAAAATTTAAAATTGATTAGAAAATTGAAAATTTTATAAAGAACGTCAATAAATGTCGACAATGATTTAGGTTTAAACTATGGACAAAAACCTACATTAAAGGAAAGATTACTAATACATATTGTCGGCAATACAATATGTTAATATTATAATAAATTTATTATATAAAATATGATATGAAGTTGAAAAAAATGGCAATATATAAAAAGAAATTTAATTAAATATTTTACTTGTAATTTGTTAGTAATATATTTACTATTAAATAAATGAAATTATTATTTGACAAACAAAAATTATATGGAAAAGGAAATGATTTAAATTATATAGAGCTAAATATTGCTAGGATTGTCACGTTTTCAAATGTACAAAGTGAGATACAACACCTTTAGTACTTCTAAATGAGATACGACTGTAATCTTAACAATATTTTGATACAGGTTTGTAGTAATAGGCATCGTATGATGACATGCCGAAAGCACTTTGAAGTTAACGTCCATAATTACACAAAATTCTATGAATAATTCCCACCGTTATGCTGAAATGCTAAAATGAGAATGAATTTTTAAAACGTTCTCAATATTTAACTCTTCTATTGCATTGCCTAAACAATGCATTAACAGTTGACAAATTTAAATTCCTGACTCATATACACTTCCATCAAAATCATTAATCTTAAAATTATAAGCCAGCTTCTCTTGAAAAAAATTTACGTAAGAGAAATAGCCTTTCTGTTTTGTTTTTTGACGAGTCATCATTGAAAAATATAATTTTTTTATTCTTTGTTGCCAGTATAATGTATCTAATAATTAAATTACCTAATTAATAATTATCTTGAATGGTTTGATGCGTGCGTGTATGTTGTTGTATGTCTGAAACACGTCTCTTATTTCATGTTCAGTATTACATAATAATATTCGATCCTAACGAGATAATTACTTGAACTGTTGTGCCATAAAATAGATATTAGACAATTCTAGAATTTAATTTATTTAACACCTCGATCTCGAACAGTATAGAAATATCCAAATTGCTGCAGATTATTCCTCAACCAAAAATGTACTCTTTAAAGATCTTAAAGAATTTGTCATGTTAATAAAAACTATTTTGATATAATCAAACAATATGAATAACATAGAAATGTCGTTGTTCAAGCATATTTAGACGAGAGAAGCAGGAAGAAATATAATAAATTAACAGAATATTTAATAAAATATTGTTTGGATTGTGAAAGATAGAAAAGAAATTCAGCGTTACGAAATTACAGAGGACTTAATTAAGGCGAAATTCTACAAAAAAGAAGGAAAGTTGACAATGAAGAAGGACAGAGGGTAAATATGTAATATATATTTTGAAAAAAAGTGAAAGAATCGAAACTCAATGAAAATGTAGCTCCATTGAATAAAAGAACCTATGAGCAGGCGGTTGATAATAATCACAGCTCAATGAAGTCTAAACCTTTGTATAAGGATAATAATTTTCTAAACAGAAAAATGAAATTTCCAGTAGACACAATCGATTTCATATTCAATGTAATGAAAGAAGGTCATATCAGACCAGAATGTCGAAAATATTAAATGTTCCCATTGCAATGAAAATGGACATTTATAATTTCAATGTTTTGACAGGCATGCTGGACGAAACCAAGTAAATAGATTTCAAAGACCCAACAATAACAGAGGCAGTGAGAATTTTAGAAATTTCAATAAAGAAAGGAATTTTAGAAATCAACACAATAATCGAGGTTTCAAACAGTGTACCTTTATTTAATGATGAGTCGGGAAACTTTAAAGCTCCAACCAAAGAGGACGTTCTAGGAGCTCTCAATCAAAAGTAATTAATGATAGTGCTAATATGTGATAAGGAATGTTTGAATGAATGTTTTGATGATTTTGATTGTTTGTTTAATGAAAATTATTTTAATGAATATACATAATTAATTAATAATTGATCTGGAATGTATGAACATAAATAATGATGAAACTTTTGCAATGAATGAAAATAATGATATGGTTAAATTTGAAAATTGTAAAAAAGTATTTTAGTGATAAGTATTTAAATTTAATCAACTATAATAATGATGATGGTAGACCATTTATTAAGAATAAAATGAATAATATAATTAATTATTAGATACAGGGGCTAAAATTAATGTTGTAAGTAAAAGAGTAGCTGAACTAATAAATATTAATATCAACAGTGTAAATTATAAAAAGATAAGATAATAATATATCTGGTTTTGGAAATATTGAAATTAAATACGAAAAATTGATTATAATTGCAAATTATTTTGTATCAATATTTAATTGATATATTACACGAAATGAATATCAGGTTAATGGAATTCCATAAATATAATAATGTTAGTAAAATTATAAATAATATATATTTACTAAGCTCAATAGGAAGTTTAGCAAATAAAAGAATTAATTAAAATGAATTTGAAAAATTGATTAAAATGAAAGATATTTCACGGTCACATGAATTAATAGAGATAATAAATAGCTTTCCAAATATATTTATGTTGAATAAATGGTTCATAGGCCTAACGGATACTTTAAACCATAAAATACAAACAAATTGTAATCCATTAATTATTAAACCGATGACATAACCCATACATTACAAGAATAATGGAATTATAAGGACATGTGAATCTCCTTGGAATTCACCGATTGTCTGCGATGTGAAGAAAATAGCAAATGATATTTGAATGTGCTTAGACTTTAGATTATTAAATGAAAACACTGTTAGGCCGGCATTTCTAATTCCTATTGTTGATGAAATGTTGCACTCATTATATGAGTCTATTTTAGTTCATTCAATTTGAAGAAAAATCAAAAGAAAAATAGGTTTTTCAACAAAGTTTAGACAGTATTGTTTTAATAGAATGTCATTTGGCATAGCAGCAGCTCCAACAATATTCCAAAACTATCATGGTTGGAGATATCATGTGTAAGGAAGCACTGGTATATTTTGATGACATTCTAATTTTTTCCAAGATGATTGATGAACATTAGAAACGCATTGAACAATTGTTTAAAAGTATTAGCGATTAAGAATCGAAAATGAATTTCGATTAATGTAAATTTTTATTGACAAAATTAAAGTTTCTGGGACATATAATAAATAGAGAATGTGTTAAAACTGACCCTGATAAAATTAATACTATAATTCATTTTAAAAAATCTCATTGTGTAAAACATTTCCGTAGTGTATTTAGGATTAACGAACTATTACCAGAAATTTATTAAAAACTATTAAAAAAAATTAAAATGAAAAAATGAAAATGTGAAAAATTAATCACGTCTACAAAAGATAAAATCCAATGGTCTGAACAGTGTGAAAATTTTTTTGACAAACTTATATATCAAATGGTCAACGCACCGATACTAGCACATCCATATTTTAGAAAAGAATTCATCCTTGATCCAGATTCGAGTTTCAACACCACAGGGGCCGTATTATTACAAAGAAATCGTTTCAATAATAAAAACGTCATGGCTTATGATTCTAAGAGTTTGAATACTCACGAGATTGGTTATTGCATAACAAGAAAATAATTGTTTTCCTTTTCAATTTACACAACATTTCAAACACTACCTTTATGGAAGAAAATTCACATTATGCACTGGTCACAAAGCTTTAACATTTGATGACATCAAGGAAACCAATAACAGCTCAATTTCAACTTTTTAAGCAGTTTGAGTATGAAACTAGAATATCGAAAATCGAATTCCATTCCATTCCAGATGCTTTATCAATAATGGATATTAGAAAGTGATCACAGAGTAACCTCAATTATCCAGATGCAAAAGTGAAAAAAATGAGAACTAAAATTTTGGTATGTTAAAGTGGCAAAAATAAGGACGATGAAATTGAAAAAATTAAAAATACAATCCTATCGGGCAAATCTACCAAATATTTGCTAAGTGATAATTCGATTTAATATGAAAATAAAATCAATATTCTGAGAGGGAAGAGTAAAGCTTCTATAAAATAAATTCACAAAGAATACATTAGAAATATATTTTTAGTACCGTTAGTAAATGAAATCACTATAATTGTGATAACATCAAAAATACGTGAAATAGTTCATGGATTCTAGTCAAATGAACCATTTGAAAGTGTTTTCATTGAATTTTGTGATACACTCAAGATGAAGTTAGTGAAAAAAAGTATATTATGACCATGATTGGCTTATTCAATTGATATGTTGTTTTAGAATCTTTTAAAGCCCAAGATGAGAGGACGATATGTAACATTCTATTATATAAATGGATATTAAAATTTAGTTCACCAAAAGTAATCTATGTAGATGGAGAGAAATGTTTTGAATCAAAGGAATTTAAACTACTGACAACTGAAAGTAATATCAACTTAAATTTCTTGAGCTCATATCATCACCAGACAAATGGCCATGTGGAAAGACAATTTCGAACTGTTGTGGTTTTGTCCTTGACTGATGAGGAATTATTGCCATTGAAAAGACTGGATATGACTGCAGTTGCAGCTAACAACATTAATGGTTCGTGGGAATTAGTTCGAGATAGTGGTGTTTCATTGTGCTGAACTCTATTAGCTGGCTTATTCACATCTTTCGTAATTGCAATATTGCTCTACAATAATTGTATTCATCTGCATCGATAATCAACAGAGTGACTGTTGGAGGATTTTCTTTAATTCTTTTAAAAACGTGTTGATGGTTTTCGCCATGAACATTGAAACCGTTTACTTCAATATAAAAAATCGAATGTAAATTAAATCCATAGCCTTCAGAATCATTTCTTCTCAGAAGAGTACGCAATCGAGATGGCAACAGAATGGCGTATCTAGTAAAAATTCCAACCACCCATAAAATTTGGCAATTAATGGTTTATACGTTGATATGAATGAGTTTGGCTTAATAAATTCAAAACATCCATTTCATTTGATGAAAATATCTTTGTTACATCATCTTCTATAATAGCTTCTATTCCAGATTTGACAGAGTAAGAAGGATTAGCTAAATTAAATTTATTATTAGCATATCTAATAAATGACTGATTAAATTTTATTCCGCCTTGATCTAATCGAACGTCTCGATTAATAGTACGCAATACCACTTACTGTTACAACAATCATAAAAGAATTCAAAGAACTTTCAACATTGGAAATAAAGTATTAATTAAAATAGATATACGAAATAAATATGATAATAGATACAAGGGTCCCATGAAAATAACAAAGAAAATACATGAAAAGAGTTACGGAATGTTAGATAACTCAGGCCCTACGATATTTCAGAATAACTAAAGCCTTTTAAAGCAGTAGATATACGTAATCTAATCATTAAATTATCTAATTAATACTTGTCGTGAATAGTTTAGGTTATTGTATAGGTGACTGTATAGGTTATTGTGTCTTGAACATGTCTTATATTTCATGTTCAATATTATATATTAGTCTTCGATTCTAACAAGATAAATAATTGAACTGTTATGTAATAAAATAGACTTGAGAATATACCGGACTTTGAATTATTTAATAACCAGTATAAAGTCCTCCAATATTTTAGGTTCAAAAACATTCTACCGCAGGAACTTTTGAACGCATTTTGGTCGTTCGGCAGTGTTTTTTGAATTAGCTTTAGTAATCAATTTACCGAATTATAAGATAAGTTTTGGTTGACATTGTAGTAAATATGTGCTAGTTCGATTACTATAACTTTTAACTCTCCGGCCTGTCTTTCTTACCCCACCCCCACTTCTTAAATAAACTTTAACTAGAAGATTCTCTGTGACAATCACTTTGTTCGTGCAATTTTACTGTAGCAACTTCTTTCAAATGAATTGCAAAAGGCCTGAGAAAATATTTTGCACCTTCCTTCAAATAAGTTAGATTTGTGCAGCTATGTATATTTTATTAGCCAATTTGAATTAAAATAGTACTTCTGTTTTTTATTGTGTCTACATATTAATATTATGCTATAATAATATTTCTCTTAATAATGTGAAACTAAAACAAAACTAAAAATAATAATAAAGAAAAATGCAAATTTATTTTATTAGAACAATTCTAAAACTATTGAAAAACAATGTGAATATAAAAACGAAAACCTGCATTTATCTACCTAATAATCACTCACAAATTAATATCACAGCACAGTTATATTATAATATTATAATTTAATATAAAAATGGGATCTTGTTCATCTTTTCCATAATAAATAATATAATAATAAATACTATAATAATATATTTAGTTTAATAAATAATAAATAATGTGGTGAGACAATATTTTTTTGAATAATTTTCAACCACTAATTGATTTAGTTAAAATTTATTTTTAAGTAAATTTATTAGTGGTTTTTATTTTAATATTTCTATTTTATTTATTTTTATAATAATATAAAGGGGGAATATATGAACATATTATTATACAGAGGGAAAAAATGAACATATTATTATACGTGAGGAATATGAACATGATCCTAAAAATGTATAAAAAACTTTAAAATTATTTATATTATTTATAAATACGATGTTTTCACTAATAGCACTAGAGTTTATTTGATAAAGGAAAGGATAGAAAGCAAAAAATAATTATAATGAATTTTGTCTAAAGTAGGATTTTGTAGAATATTAGTAGATGGATATGTCCCTTCCACGCCATGTCCCATCTACACCATATCCCATCCACACCACTACCCCTATACTGGAGATTTTTTTTAAACTCGGAATTTTATAACATAAAAGAAAATATATAGTCTATATATAGAAAAATGCATAATTTCCATGGAAATGAGCTCAAAAGTCTCTAAATTTACGCCGTAATTTAACAACTTCTATATATTATGATGATGACACCAGTCTTATATTATAGAATTAAAATCGTATACTTCAACACACGACGAGACCGATTTAATCGAACTTTAAGAGAACGTTTGAAAAAATATTTTGTATATCAAAGTAATAAAACTTGGATAAATGTTTTGCCAAAAATTATTTTCAGTTATAATCATTCACCACACAGAGGATTAAAAGGACAAACACCTTTTTGATTTTACTAAAAATCAAACAAAGATAGAAAAAATCAATAAACCAAAATACAAGGTTGGTGATCATGTAAGAATTAGTAAAATCGATTCTTCACCATTCATCAAAAACTTTGATAATAATTGGAGTGATGAAGTATATCAAATTTTTAAAATCGATACAAAACAGAATCCTGTCATGTATGTGATAGTTGATCATGAAAACAAGCCAATCACTGGTAAATTCTATGAACAAGAACTCCAAGTTATTCCTGCTCCTACAATATTTAGAATTCAAAAGATTTTAAAAACCAAAAAAGATGGTAAATATAAACAATACTATGTTAAATGGCATGGATATGAAACTCCAACTTGGATATCCGAAAATCAATTAATTAAATAAATATTATGAAAGATTTTTATATTATTTTACCTTCTAATAGTTGTCCTCTTATTTTCTCTGATAATGAAGCTAGTAAAGCTAATGTCGAATTTCAAAATCCTATTTACTTGGATGGTGAATGGGAAGTAGCTCTCATGGACTTTACCTTTGTGTATAATACTTTTCCTTATCACAGTAATTCATTGATACAATATGAAAAAGTAAAGATGGATGAAGAAATTAAATATTTTAGAATAAATAATTCAAATCGAACCTTTGAAGTAATATATCCTACAAATACTCCCATCATTTCAAATACCCATCATTTACTTTAATCGAAAAATCTGAACCTTAATTTACTTATTTCAGCCCATTGATTACTTTAATACAATTATTAGACCCATCATTTACTTTAATTTCATAATTTGAAACCATAATTTACTCTAATTCAAAAATTTGAACCTTAATTTACTTTAATCGAAAAATTTGAACCTTAATTTACTTTAATTCAAAAATTTGAACCTTAATTTACTTAATTTACATAATTTAATCTAATTCAAAAAATCTTAGCCCATAATTTGCTTTATTTTAAAAATTTACCACGTTTTTTAGTGTAAACCGCTTTTTTCTATTGAAAATTTTTTTTTTGTATTGAAGTTCTCAGGACCATGGAGACCCCCTCACTATAGTCTGAATAATCCTTGGCTTTTTTAGTGATAATCGGATTTGTATTGAAAAAAATTTTTTTTGTATTGAAAATCCCAGGACCATCGAGACACCCTCATTATAGTTTGAATAATCCTTGGCTTTTTTAGTGATAGTCGAATTTTGTATTGAAAAAAATATTTTTTATTGAAAATCCCTGGATCAATCGAGACCCCCTCACTATAGTCTGAAAATTCTATGCTTTTTTAGTGTAGCCGCCTATTTATATTGAAAAAAAACTTTGTATTGAAAATTCCAGGACCATGGAGACCCCCTCACTATAGTCTGAAAAAAAAATTTTGTACTAAAAATCCCTGTAAGCAAAAAAAGTGAGTTGCAACAATTTTACCGCCCCCCCCCCCTCCGGGGGTAATTGTTGCCGTAGGCTACTAACTACCTACTTTAATTGGAAGTAGGATAAACAAAAACTTAAGAGAAAAACTTATGAGATCGTAAATACAAATATACGTTGGGAGTGTTGTCTTATTTTATAGAACACGATGAGTCAAAACCACCTACTTAAACTTCAATTGAAACCCAATTAAAACCCAAAACATTAAATATGAACTTTCATAAATACAAATTGAACAAAATACAAAATTTTAAAACTCATTTTTGTAATGTTTTTCAGGATATTTTTTCTCACATCAGAAAAATTTCATAAAGAAACCGTGAAATATTTCATTTCATTGAACTTTTATTTCATTATATAATGATTGAATTCAGTTGTATTTTATAAAAAATAATATATTGAATTGTAAGGGGACATACGCAATTTTTATTATCATATCACAAGATTTTTGGAAAAGTTGAACGGAATGATTAATTGCAGAGGTCGAGGATATTCTATATAGGTATGTGAACCTTCATATATGAATTTAAGCAATGTTGCACTGCCTTCAATTTCAATATATATAATCATGAGAAAACATTGCTTAATAATTGTTTCAATGCGCTATGAAACTACTTAAAACAAGCATTATACATACTGAACATTACTATTAGAAAATAACAAGAAAAGTTAACAAAATAATTCTCAAATGAGCGATTAAATTATGTTTTGTATCTATTGGTCATTTTTTAATTGAAGCACTTTTTGTCATTTGATACATAATTTTCTAAATCGATACAACTTTTTCATTTTTTTGAGAAATTTAAGATTGTATTAATAATTAGTAAATATTTGTAATAAAATAGAAAAGAAAACAATGTCAATACCAAAGCAGTGGTGATGATGACGATGATCATTTTATTATTTTTATTATTATTATTATTATTATTAATAATAATAATAATAATAATAATAATAATAATAATAATAATAATAATAATAATAATAATAATAATAATAATAATAATAATAATAATAATAATAACAATAATACCAACTAATTATATTATCTATATTGTTTAAATTTCTTTAGAAATTTAATTAGTTTTTTTTAATCAAAGTATCAAGTTGCGATTTTTAATATTTTAAACACATTGAAAGAACTCTTCATTTTCAAAGTAAAATCAAAATAATAAATTAATTTCAAGGATTAAATTTCATCATGTAATATTAGGAATACAAATTTTAAAAGAAATAGTTTCAATTTGTACAAAAAGGTTCGTAATTGATGTTAAACAGCTGATCAAAAGATGAAATTATATATATTTTGACATGTTTTTATATTTCTCTTGTTTAAATGTTTACAAAACATCGAAAATAGCAATTTCATAAAGTCTCTTTTATTTGTTTATTTAATAAATAGTTAAATTGCACATAAGCAAAAGCTTGAGCTCATTTTTTAAAAAATACATAAAAGTTTTTTTTATATTATATAGTTTATATTTTATAATAAATATTAAAAATTAAAAACTTTGAAAATATTTTAAATCTTTGAACTTCTTTAATTATAGTTTTTGAACACTTTCATGTCAATCTTTTTTCGTGTTATTAAAATTTTGTATAATGTTATATAAATGATTTAAATATTGTTACAATAGGTGTTGGATGATATTGGTTGGTATTTGCTAAAATCTGCCATTCGATATATTGAATCCCATAATAATCTTTTGAACTATTCTTGAGACATATGTCCCGAAAATTTTGAAACTAAAAAATAATACAAAAAGAGAGAGATTTAAATTTTGTAACCATTTAAAAAAATTTAATTAAACATATTTTATCAAGTTAAATTTTAGTTTAATCCAATGTTAATATATATTTGCTAATACAAATAGCAACAGTAATAATTTTACAAATTTAAAATTTCAATTTCCTATAACTTAATTTCTTTTATTTATCAATCAATATTTAACAAGAAATTTTGGAAAATCTTTTTCAAGATAAAAATGATTTTACTGAAATTTTCAAATTTTTATTATTTATAATTTTAATTACAATTTCCGAATTTTCTTCATCAAATTGTTCATTTTAAGAAAGAATCAATTTGAAGGTATCTTCAAGGTACATTCAAGTTTGATTGGGTGAGTGGATGGGAAGAATGATGTGAGGGTCAACCGTGGACTGATAGTGCCGAAACACGGGGATCTTAACTCAAGAATTACATAATAGGTTCAACTAAAATTAACAAGGCAAAAATTTAGATAAAATAAAGGTGATCATTAACCACGATACATAACTTAATAACCACATAATAGGTTCAATTAAAATAGTAATCCAATAATTCTAGGTAAAATAAACGGGATACGTAATCGTGTAATTAGATTAGACACTATGAATAAGGCACGCTTATCATTGAAATTGTTGTGAAATAGACTCAGACATCACTTAAATTCAATCTGTTTTCTTTATTTAGTGCTTCAATTGATGGAAAAACTGAGAGCCAACCGATGAGTTGTGCAGAAACAGGTAGAGGAGCTGCAACTTAAAGATACCAAACTCAAGTGTCTGACATGCAGAAGCGACTAAATTCAATCCAGCAACTGCAACTTCAAAATCCCAAAATCAGGTCGCACTGAAAGAGCTCCGACTGAGATTACGATAGCTGGAAACACACGGGGAAAACTAAAAGAGCACGGCTCAAGATGCATAAAAAATTGATCAGGACCAGTTGTAATGAATATGTGTATGACCTCGATTTCCTTTAAAATAAAACTATTCATGTATTTAGACAGTTATTTTCGTTTATTAAGTAACGCAGGGTAATAGGAGACCGAATCTTAGTTGAAAGTTGTGATTGAAAGAGGAACCTAAACAAACGATGAACACAGGCCTTCCATCGGCAGTCCGCGAACCCGCTCGAGTACTTACCGATTATAGTGTACAAATGCACGATCACTTTTCACTGGTACTTACCCACTCGATGCAGTTCCAACGTTGATCAATCAACAGCACGAAAGTGTGAAATGTGGATTACCTGTAACCCACCACTATATATTTGGAAATCATATAGTTAACTAATAAACAAATATACAAAACATGTTTGTTTAAATTTGCTATTATCTAATATCTCGAAGGTTTTCTATTGGTTGCATATACACATACAAATATTTTGATTTAATAATTAAAACAAAAAGTTAATTATCTAATACAAGTCAATCATAAATCACAAGAAACGTATATTTTAACTTTTAATTAATTAACAATTAAAAATCTTTCTTTAATCCGGGTGACATTAATAAATCTATGAAGACTCCTTGCTTTAATTTATAAGACTTTTATTGATTAAATTTACTTTTTTTTTCAGTATCCTACTCCTTTATTTCTTGCAAAATATAATTGCAATCTCATTAGATTCATGTTTACAAGACTTTCGAAAGTGTAATTTATTATTAATTTAAAATGTTTTTTTGTTTTTTTGTTTAAATAGACTGTTTAATGGAAAATCAAACAAGACAAAATGCAAGCATATTTGCAAGTGAAACATTTTATGAGTTTCTAATGCATTGATATATATTAAAAAGTAAAATTAAAAAAAAAGTTTCATTTCATTTTCATTTGATTTTTGCAAATTTATTTCAATGAGAAAAATGTATTCTCGTCCGTATAACAATTTAATTTGTTTAGCATTAAAGATTAGAAAAATATACACGGTTTTTCTATCACTAAACTGAACCATGATAAAGGAATGATCCAAAATTTGGCATATTCACACCACATTATGAAACTATCTATCATAATATTATAAAATTATCTAATTAATAAAATTCCCGAATGTAACAATTATAGGCATTATTAATGATATTATTCTGTAGAATTTGAATTTCTATGAATTCATATTTTAGCATAAAAATACAATTGAAAAAGGAAGTATTATCTTTATTTAAAAATTAATTATTTACAAATCTAGAAAGAAATTATTTCTGCATTTGGAAAATATAATGACTTCCACAACTCTGTAAATATCAGAACTTCATTCGTTCTCCAATGATCTAAATGCAATTGTCTGCATATATTTGTGCATTAAAACATTAATATTTTAATAAATTAAAGAGATATACCAGGAGTGGGTAAGTGTGGCTCTTTGATGAGCTGTGTGGCCCCCATTACTATACTATACAATATGTTGTGGCTCTTTGTAATACAGTATTTGTCTCTCGAGGACCTCATGCGTGCCCACCTCTGATATATACGCTCAAAAAGCCAAAATTAGTATGATTTTTAATTATAGATAATACAAATGATATTTATTACATATGTCTGAAACAAATGAAAGATTTTCGAAACCGAAATGAATTTGTCTTACTTTCAATATAAACCACTTATATAATACATTTTGTGTTATTATAATAAATGTTCTAATATTTCAAATTTTAATTATTTATTTTAAATACACTGATTTAAAAAATTGCAAAGTAAATCTAATTAAATATAACGAGTATTATTTTTATTTTTAATAATATTATTCTTACTATTATTATGATTAAGTATTATGAATAACTTTTTAATAATAATAATAATAATAATAATAATAATAATAATAATAATAATAATAATAATAATAATAATAATAATAATAATAATAATAATAATAATAATAATAATAATAATAATAATAATAAATAATAATAATAATCACAGTTTATTTTAGATAGAAAAATTAAAATATAAAATCAAATGTCAAATTTGCGACAAAAATGAAAATAAATCCGAAGGAAACCTTTGGCTTATTGTCATCAAAGCCATATATTACAAATATATCATTATATAAAAAAAATTATTTACAATATCATTAATAACAAAGTTTTAACTTTTCATATAGATATATATCTAATACATAGAAAGTAGATTTCACTAAAACAATTTAAGATATAAAATAAAAGTATTTATTGAATATTGCTTTTGTGAAAAATATTTTTTCAATGAAGGTTATCTTTTTTGTTTTAGATAAAGTTCTGTATTTTTTCAAATCTGTTAAAGTTCATCATGAATTTTAATAATGAAATTATTCATAATTATTACATTTAAAATAAAACATTTCCAATTTTCTGATTCAAACAGAACAATGGATAAAGAGATAAATAGATTTATATAATTTAAACATTTTCAATATTATTTAAACACTATTTAATTTTAGATGTAATATTGCATTTATTAATATATAATCTATCTACATGTATTTGTTGTTTAATACCTATAATTAATAAATTTGACACGCAAATTAAAACAAAAATAAACAAATAAATTTATTTTTTCAGAAAATTCAAATTGAATTTCAACAAGAATATTCTTTAATTTTCAAAAAATCCCGAAAATTTCAATATCAAAGAAACCAAAATTAAATTAAATGAAACCCGTTTAGAATTAGAAAACAATAGAATATTTAGAGATGACAATAACTTTGATTTAGACATCCTGGTTTTGTCAATCAGCTATCAAATGGCCTAATTGCCGCAGGGAAACGACTCGATAGTTTGTCAGTGGAACTATTCTGTCCTCATATACCTCAGTTTATGTCAAACTTTTTCAATTTTTTTCCATTTG
Organism: Schmidtea polychroa; assembly: GCA_959609185.1. Taxonomy (NCBI): domain Eukaryota; kingdom Metazoa; phylum Platyhelminthes; order Tricladida; family Dugesiidae; genus Schmidtea; species Schmidtea polychroa. Next base: position 127,594 of record CAUHTR010007635.1, on the reverse strand, counting down.
TATCAACACGACAAAAAAAGTAAGAACAACTTTGTATTTCATCTAGTTGAGTTAATTCGGTTTGACTGACAAAATAAAAATAAAAATAACTGATCTGGCACGTAACAACGTTGCGGTTCTGTCGATTTATATATAAATCCTTCAACAATAGTCTACAAACCTATAGAAACCAATATGGGCCATGTTGTTGATTTGCCGTTACTCATCTGGACTTGCAATTTATTGTCTTGAGTTATTCATTTTCTCAGGCGATCAAACGCCCAAATTTGATAGACTGTTTAGCTTAAAATGCTTTAAATAACCAATGAAGAAAACTTGGATTGTGATATATTTAATGTAATATTTAAACTGTATTTAGTTTGATTTTGTGAAAAATAAATGTAAAAATATTATGAAGTTTTATAGAAAAGCTAATTGTGCGAATAAAGATAATGTAATAATTTTTAAAATCTTTTATGATTTTTAATATTCAAGGTAATTGTAAAAATAAAAGATATTTATAAAGCTTTTATGTCTAATAATATGTCTAATAAATAAAAAAATATTTATTTATTACCAAAAGATATATGATTAATAAATTTGTTCAAAAATCTATAATTTCTATAGTTATTCTATCCTACCTGATGATGATAAATAAAGTGTCGAAATATATCGTAAAATGAATGATTGAGTGGCGTTATAATAAGAACAATTATAAAAATATATAAATAAATGATAAATAATAAGTAATAATAAATAATTAGTAATGGTGGTGTTTCCAAATTTTTCAATGCGTGTTTTTCTAATTAACTCAAATTTTCCGCATTGCCTTTTCAAGTTTTATTTGATCATTTTTTAACTTACTCAAGTTAACAAAAATGTTATTTTAAATTCTAAATTAATTTTCTTTTATGACAATTTAATTTTACAGTTTTTTCTTATTACACTTAATTAAAACAAATACAATTAAAATTTTAAACCTTTGAATTTTCTATGTTTAGAATTATAAAATTAAAAGTAAATATCAAAAGAATTTCGAACTCCTTATCCTTTGATACTTTTCACTCTGTCAAAGATACTCTGAGCTCACCAAAATATTTAATTTCTTGACTTTTCTCTTAATATTGCATTAAACTTTGAATTTAAACGGCTTGTGGAGACATTTTCCTTTAAAAAAGAAATATATTCAATCAGTTGGAATTGTTCTATTGGAAAACAACTAAAATTAAAGGAATATATTTATATATATAATCTTCATTTTCTATTTATCTCTAAACTCATTTGAGATTTGTATTGAAAAATATTGGCATTAATTTTATAGTGATATTATCTTATTTTTTTCATAAACTAGCCAAAAGCATTGAAATTGACCTGTTAACTCTAACCATTACTTTATCATCCTTTACTTTTATATCTATACCGAGGCTTTGTAGCCTTTTATGACTAACGTTAGTAATTTGAAATATACAAGTAGCAAAATATCTTAGTTCAGTATTCTGTTTTTGAGTACACAATTTTTGTAAAATCATCTTTTGTGCTTAAAGAAATCTTTAAAACATGTTGTTATTTATTTATAATTATTTTGATAACACTCAACACAAGTGCTTTATATAGACAAACAAAATCATTATCTGTATTAATCACATTCTCCACTATACGAACCTAACATTTTTAACATTTCAGTCATCAATTGAATTTATACCAAAAATAAATAGAAATAAAAAATATTCTTTTACAACATTCTTTACCAAAATCTTTGATATACATAAATAAATTTAACAGAATAAATCTTTAGAAAGATTTCAGTCAAATATTTTTAATTTAAACAATTAAGTAAAAAAATTTAAACGGAACTATATATTTTATTTTATATATTTGTTAATTAATTTTATATAATAACTATTTTAAACAAATCACACTTTATACATTTATGAATTTATTTTTTAATATTTTATTTTATTATCTACAATGAAAAATTAAAAAAAATTATTCTAATCTAAAATTTAGTCTAGATTTATACTTAAGCAATGATAAAAAGAAACCTTTAATTGGTTTCATTAAAATCCGGATATTAATATCATAAAAAATGTTTGGGATAGCTTTCAGTATGTCTGTTGTAGACTTTCTATAAAAGATTTAATTACCTCGAGAGCAACATTTATTTAGCAATATTTAGAATTAATGAAATGATAGGGATAGATTCCTTGTTTATACTAAGTTATATATTTAATATAACTAATAATTCCAAAACTTTATTAACATAAATTTACACAATATATATATATATATAAAAATGAGTGTTTCAATAATATAAAAATTTAAAGATTGTATATATATTGTAAATCAAACACAATAATTCACAATAAAATCGTTTGTTACACATTTTACTATTTTATAAATAAAAGTGCACAATTTCATTTTGTTAATTATAAATCTGTGACATTAAATGTATATTTTCATTTTTTTGTGCTATCCAAAAACATAAGCTATTTATGTAACTGTATAGTTGTTTAACTGTTTATAGATGACTCTAAATTGAAACAGGTTTCATTTGTTTATATTGCTTACACTTTATCTGACACCAAATTAGACGAATAGAAATCAACACCGAATTGACCAATCATTGAAATATCCACTTCAATTGTTATAAAATTATTCCAATTATTCCAATATTGATATATGTCGACATTCCTGCCCTTTTATCAGGTTTTATCTTTATTTTTATTTCTTTGCACTTTTCAATATTGAAGCATCTGTAAAACCATTGTTTTGAGTTTTATATCGTACGCATTAAAACTAAATATTACTCAGACTTGCATAGAAATATTAATGTCATAACAAAGTTATTTTATTTTTGAGATGAGACATAAACAAGTTATAAGTATATAATTTTTTAAAATGTTAAATATTTAATTCGACAATTAAAAATAAAATGTTTCACATAGTGGAATTCAGAAGACTAATTCGGTTTGTACATTAAGATAGAAAATAAAGAAATTATTTAATAGGATTCAATAATTTTAATAAATTTTAATATATGTATATATTACTGAATTATTTTAATATATATTTGGCATCTCGTTGTTTTGTTTATATACGGTTGGTTAGTTACAAATGCATTTTATATTTTTTATCAGAAAACAGAATTTGAGTCGTAAATTATATTATTTATTTTTAATAAATTTTCATTGTATTTATATATTCATGATTAATTAAATATTTTTCGCTTTATATTTTAGATTTCGTGTAAATTATTATTAATTAATCATATTTTAAATCGCCATTTGTGATATAATAAATTATAATAAATTAATTCAAATATTAAATTTCACATATTTACATTTAAAAAACTTTTAACAAAAAATCATTGTCAATGGGTAATATTTCAAATTAAAACAAATTAACTAAATTTTTGAGATCATGTAATTTAATAAATTAATAATCTGAGTCCAGCTGATCTCATAGGAGTCTGGATCAAGAGATATTTGATTTGCATTTATATTTCACAGTTGTATACAGCTAAATTATTTAGTACGCACAAAAAGTAAAAGAAAAAGTTTATTAAATTTATTGATAAAAATATATTTACGAGCGAAACATCTTTTTGAGTTCAAATCTCACTCACAATAATAATAATAATAATAATAATAATAATAATAATAATAATAATAATAATAATAATAATAATAATAATAATAATAATAATAATAATAATAATAATAATAATAATAATAATAATAATAATAATAATAATAATAATAATAATAATAATATTAATATAATGTTATTTTTAGATACTCCTAATGTGTTAATTAGTTTATATTTATATGTAATAATTAATAAGCAAGAAACGAATTATAATAAAATAACAATACAGAGTAACAATAATGTATAATAATATCAAATTTTATTTATTTTTCCTTCTATTCTTAAAACAAAATAATAGAAGTTTAATAATTAGATAAAATGTAAATCAAAATTTTTTTTATTAATTTTCAGAATATCAAAGCTGAAGCATTTATTTTTGATAATTATTGATGAATAAGTATGTGGGTCCGTTATAGTAAAAATGGTTCCAGAATAAACTAAAACCAAATATTTATTTGAATTAGCACACATTTTACACATTTTAAACAAAATATCAGTTCATCAAAAACTAAATCCAAATAATCAATCCCAACTAAATTCAAATAACACTCTGAAAAATCAACCACAATTTCCAACGAATGCACTTATTAAAAAATACAATTTAGGTGCCGCAAATATAAAATGCAGATATACATACATATATAATATAATTTTAGTACAATAAAAAAGTTATTAACCATAAATTTATATTTCATATAAGAAATAGGGTTTTTTATAAATAACTAAATAAATATAAAATGTGTTTGTAAATAATGCATATGTTTGTTTTATCAATTTATATAATTTCATAATTTTGGGTAAAAGGGTGCGAGAATATTCTTTGAAAACGTTAGGGGTGTCACTGGCTAAAAAAGTTAAAAACTACTGCTTTATATAATTATCATATTCAAGTTTGTCCAGTATAGACTTTCTAGGATATTTTCAATATATTGCAATAAAATATTTCAATTATGGATAAATTAAAATACCGAGTAAAATATATTTAATATTATACATATTTCATAACTACAAAATAATTTAGAAAAATAGAAATGGAAGCTCCAAAGATAAATGTGTTGGACACATGTCTTTATGAATCCTTTTTCAACTGGAATCTCCTAATCATTTTATGGGTCATTAAATATATTTTCAGTAAGTGACACATTATGTTTTGACTATTGACTCTGTGATTTTGATTTAAAAGATAAAACCCACCCCAATAAGTCTTATTTTCAAAACAGTAACAATTAATTTTCAGTGTCTCAATTACCAATAATTACCGTTTCAACACTTATCATTTTTTTTACTTAGAATAGTTTGTGCAACAGACAGTTGATCCTAAGGGAACCCGATTTAGTAAAAACAATATGGAATTTATCAACTTTTTTCTTTAAAACTCCTATAAACCTAATGCAGTCGCTGTAATATTTGCAATCACCTTTTTTGAATTTTCATTTCAACCTAAATAGCAATTTATGTGGAATTTACTAAAACGGATTCACTAAAAAACGGATCACTCGACATTAATCAACTGCCAATTTGTTTATTTTCTAAAAGTAAATATAGTGTTATTTTCCTTTCTATTCCACACGGCCAATAGAAGATAATAATTGAATTTGTTTTACTTCCACTTGACAGGTCAGTCAAATTTTGTATTAATAAGTGATATGATTAATGTCATTAAAATTTCAATTAATTTATAAATTTGTATTTATTTTTAAATAATGTTACCTAAGACTTCATCGATTAAAAATTAATATCGCTTATATTTTCTCTCAAAATCTTTTAAATTTTTAATTAATTTTTTTCAAATTTTATTAAATTTTCACTTTCATTTCCTTTGCATATGAGTAATTTTTATCTTTTTATTTTATCTGGCACAAAATTTTACAATTTCAAATTATTCAAATTAACCATAAAAGAGAAAGATGTTTGCAAAGATTTCTTTGATAAGTTTTATTTGAAACTTATTTGTCAAGTGAATAAAATTATTCTTAAAATAAAAATTTTGATAAGTTCAATTTGAAATTTAATTTACCTTAGTTTTGCCATTTTTAAAAAATAATCCAAAAATTTATTGATTGATATCACACAGAATTTATCCTTCAATCGATAATATATTTCCTTTGTTTTAATGTCACGCATTTCCTATCAACCCCAGTGACTGCTTTTCCACAGATTTCCCCCTATAATATTCTAGTTTACTCCACTATATAATTATCCTAATAAATATACAGAATAACTTCCAGAATAATAGAATAAATTCCAAAATGGAATAATTTTTGAAAATCAATAAATAAATATTTTTATCAGAGAGAATTGCAAATAATGGAATAGAAAATTTATACTTTATAAATTTAGCAATTTATTTAAAATAATAATAATGTTATCAGGGCTGGACCTTGAATGCTGGACCTTGAATACATTATGTGACAAGTATGTCTTCAGTTTTTCAAGTGCGTTACGTCGTTTGTGATTGAATGGCTTCCTTTCCCTGCTTGGTTATCCACAACAAAATCCTTGTCCATCAGTTGTGTATTTGGTCCAACTTTTGTCATTTTAAAGAATATATGGCACTTTTTGATAAATCTTTCTATATCTTTTCTTGTTAAGGTGCTTGTTACTTCAGTTGTATTTATTAATTTTGCAGTCACTAAATTTATTTCAAAACAAAATATATTCTATACAAAAATTTCTATCATAAATTATCAGTAGCTAAATAAAATTTAAAGACTAATACAATGTCATCAAACAGAGCTTTAAAAATGCATACATCCATAAAATTTAATTAAAATATATTTAAAACTATCTTAGTCTTTTGTAAAATTGGATATTTATGAATTTCTTTAAATTTCAAGTATGTTCATTTTGTATTTTTTCAACATTTAAAATCCGTTCAACAACAAGAAATAATAATAATATTATTGTATAAAGTGATGATTACTTGGTAGTAGCATTAATTACATTTTAAACAATTAAATGATAATTTAAACCTTTTTTTTAGTAAATAATATATTTAATATAAATTATAAAATTTTCAACTATAAAATAGTCCTTGTCAATTTCCTCGAATTTAGTTTGTTCTATTTTCAAAATGCTTTTTGATCTTCTCTTTTATTTCTTTTTTCTTACTTCTCATTGGTTAAAAATAATAATAAACTTTTTTTCTGAAGAATTTGCAATTTAAAATTTTTTTTTAATTAAATATTCTCTAAAACGAAATACTAAATAAAATTTTTAATATTTGAAAGCTTCTATAATTTTTTAAATAAATGTTTCTATTTTGATTTTGATTTTTAATGATCTTTGAAAAGTATATTTGATCCATTTATCTATATTATTTTAAATTCTAAATCATTATTTTTAATTTTTAATTTGATTATTTTAATTTATATTAATTTCAATAACAACAAATTAAATTGATGATTTCAATGATCTCTTCTTTAGTATTGATTTTGGTCGTCTGTTTATGATGAGAATTGTTCCTATAAATCTGACTTTTTTTTGATGTTTCCATTGGCTAAGATTTTGATTAAAATATATTTTTCTTTCCTTGGTTGACATTGGTGGAGATGTCTGTATACCAAGTATTTTCCACCAGGATCTAGATGTTCTTTAACTATGGTGAAAGGTCTTGAGCGTACTTTCAATGTATATTTCATTGTGTACATTGCACATTGTTTTTCGAAAGCACACATCTTTCTATTATTATTATTATTATTATTATTATTATTATTATTATTATTATTATTATTATTATTATTATTATTATTATTATTATTATTATTATTATTATTATTATTATTATTATTATTATTATTATTTACAATATATTTCAACAGTTTTACATATGCCATATACATTGGAGAGACTTCCGGTCATCTCTGTATCCCAGACCGAAGGAATGTCGAAATTAAAAATTTTATTAAAAAATTTCAATAATTGTTCGTAATATGTAAATCTTTCTTTATAAAGTCATTAAATGTTTTAAAATAGTTTTTTTAATTATATATATATATATATATATATATATATATATATATATATATATATATATATATATATATATATATATATATATATATATACATATATATATATATATATATATATATATATATATATATATATATATATATATATATATATATATATATAGTTGGGTACCCGGCGTTGCACGATTTAAAAAATAGTAAACAGATTCAAAATAAAGAAATTTATTTCAATTCATTCATTTAAAAATCACAATTTAAAAAATACATGTGATTTATATATCACTTATGATAAGCTTGTCGATAGACTATATTTTTGGGTTTTCTATCTGATGAAAAGATTTCTTGGTGACCCAACTCTAGAACATGCCTTATAAAACTGTCCATTGGCAAAGCATGCTTCCTCAAGTACAATACCTGACACTTTTAAAGACTGTCCCTGTGCCTTGTTGATAGACATGGCGAATGCAAGCCTGATTGAAAATTGGAGGCGCTTGAAATCAAAAGGCATATCTGTTGGTATGAGTGGAATTCTTGGGATGAATACATCTTCTCCTTTGGTGCAGCCTGTCGAAATTGTGGCTTCTATTACATGAGGAAAGAGATTCTTGATGCTCAATCGTGTTCCATTGCATAGTTTAGGGGGATCCAAATTTCTCAGAAGTATGATATGAGCTCCAATTTTAAGTTCCAAGTTGTGTGAAGGCATGCCAGGAGGCTCCAATGATTTCAAAAACTCTGTTGGATAGTAAACAGCTTGGGACGCATCTGTAACCGTATCAATTGATTTGTAGGTTTTTGAAATGCCTGGTATAAAATTGTGAATTTGAGAATTGATGCTGTTGACATTTGAATTCTTTGGAGCAAGAATGGCCCTTTCGCATAACCACTCAGGAATGTTATACTGGTCTTGGATGTTTGGAAAAACTCCAAGTTTCAACTCTTCGAGTGACTTTGCTACAGTACAAAAATTTGATGGGAAAGAAACAGTTCCTGATCCTGAGTCTACCTGCCACTTTCCATCGCCAAGTTGAAGCAATTGATGTGAGAAGTAGCCAGCTGCATTACCTTCATGTAACTGGACTCTCATGTTGGTTGTAAGAGTCATTTTCTTGACCTGTTTCCACAGAGTTGAAGCTTTGAGGTAGGTATTCAACTCATCGCTTGGTGTTGGCCTTGGTATGACAGGCAAAGTTTGTCGAAAATCTTCAGCTAATACCAAAACTGTTCATTCCATTACTTTTGTGTTTCTTTTTAAATCCTGACGTTTTGTCCAAGGCTTCAAGAGCTCGCTTGTGTGATATTGTACACTCATCCCAGACAATGAGAGAACACTGTTGTAGTACCTTGGCCTTTGCTGATCCTTTTAATATGTTGCAGGTTACATTCTCAGAATGGTTCATGTTCAAAGATAACTTGAAGGTAGAATGAGCTGTTCTACTTCCTTCAAGCAATTTTGATACTATGCCCGAAGAAGCAACTGCTAGAGCAATACCTTTGTCTCGTGTGATTGTGACCAAGAGCAAATTGATCACAAATTCTTTACCTGTACCTCAAGGAGCATCAAGGAAAATGATTCAACCTTTTTTGAAGTAACCAATTCTAAAATCTGAATCTAGGCAGCTCTTGGATCCTCAACTAAACGTGGTTGATTTTCTGAGACATCAATTCATTGGGTTACAATTTTTTTCTCGTAGAATTTCACTGAAGATTGTTTTCAGTAGTGTGTTTATATCCCTAACCAAAACAACCCCCCAAACAAAACATACCTCTATTACGCTTAAACCATTAGAAAAACAACACAAAACTTATACTTTTATAGTATTTTAACCCTATATTTTGAAAACAACCACCCTTAATGACTCTAACTGTTTTAATCTTTAAAGCCTCAAACTCAAAAGCCTCAAACTAAAAACATAAAGAGAATAAAAAAGAAAATGGTATTATGAAAAGTTAGAGGGTTATTTTGGTTAGGGATATAAACACACTACTTGAGGATGTCAACTAACAAGTTGCTAATTGACTAATTTGACTCATTAAAAAATAAAAAATTTTATGAAAATAGTAAAACTGCTCTGAGAGGACAGTGATATTTTTTTTTTTTTTTCACTGTCCTCTCAACAGTTTTTTTTGATCCGGATCATTTTTTAATTCAACCTCTTTCGTTTATCAAATCTCTTCCAATATACAAGCTGGCCAGACTCATAATCAGAATCAATCCGATAATAGCAGCACACCTTATTATTCGCTTCTCGCTCGAACACGATTTCATCGGCGTTTTAAGCGTGCTGCTCGAAAGTACAAATGAATTCGAAAGTGAATCCGAAAGAGGTCCGAAAACAACTGAGAAATAAATGTGCACATTATAGAATCGATCCGGGGGTGTTCGAAAGACTGGTGGCGATAATTACCGGTTCGCCACCACACCCGTTTCAATATTTTTTTTTTCATATTTATGTTTAAAAATTAATTAATTAATAAAAAAATAAAAAAAATAAAATAAAATAAAAATCTAAGATACCCACACCATTTTCAATATTATTTTCAAATTTTTAATATTATTTTATGTTGAAAAAAAACTGACCTGAGATGTGATTTGAACCACTAGCATTTGAACCACTGTGCCAGTCTAGCCCACTGCGCTATTAGACTTTGGATTTTTGTCATTTTTTAAATTTTTAATTAATAAAAAAATAAAATAAAATAAAATAAATAAAATAAAATATACAAGTACTTTATAAATATAAGATACCCACACTATTTTCAATATTATTTTCAAATTTTTAATATTATTTTATGTTGAAAAAAAACTAACCTCAGATGTGATCCATTTGAACCACTGTGCCAGTCTAGCCCACTGCGCTATCAGGTTTCAAATTTTTGTCATTTTTACAACTATAAATAATCGATTCAAGTTCTTTAACTCTTTTCCGTAATTGTTTCATTTTCTTTAACCTTATCTCAGCAACTTATACAGCTTTCATGTAAAAATGTCGATACTTTTCATTCTCTACCATCAACTCTTTGATATATTCTAATGGTTCTTCTTCTCTTCTTTTCATTCTCTTATGTTTAACTTCATTCAATTCATTTCTCATTCTTTCAATTAAGTCAGTCATTTTATAAATATTTTTTTTATTGGATATATTAATTTTAATATATAAAAATGAATAATATAAATCTCAAAATTCAAGAAAAAAATAAATTAAATCTTGATTATAATAAAGAATTTACTCATGAAATTAAAAAAAATGATATTTTAAAAATCTCGCCAACTTCAGGATCTATTGCAAACTTAAATCGTAGGGGTGATATAGTTTTTCAATCTCTTCAAACATCAAACCCAATAGATATTTGTAATGCTAAATTATATTATAAAATTGAATTAGAAATTGAAGCAAACAAAGATATAACCCTAGAAAATAATTTCTTTCCAAATTTATTCTCCAACATGAGATTAAAACTAGGATCATCCGAAATTGAAACTGTTTTACATCCAGGAGTATATTCTACAATGTTAAATTTTATTTTAACTGGTTGTGATTATAAAAATGAATATGGTGAATTAACAGGTTGGATTCCTGATGTTAATAAAGGGGATTTAGATAAAGATGGTTTAGATATAAATTATGGTTATTATAAAAGAGTTGAACTTTATAAATCTAAAAAATTTGAGGGTTATTTTGAATTAAAACATTTATTTGGATTCCTTCAAAACTATAACCGGGTGCTCCATAATGTTTTTATAGAACTCATCTGTAATAGACTAGAAGGTGATAAAAGATTGTTCTATGGAGCTGCAGATACAAAAGCTAAATTAAAATTATCAACACTTGAATTGCATATACCTGAATGGACATTAAACCCACATTCTGAGATTAAACTCCTTGAAAGATTAAATTCCAACAAGTCTATAAATGTAAATTATTTAAATAGAATCTGTAGTGAATTTAGTATGACAGAGGGTTCAACATATTCTATAAAGGTGGCAAATTTAGCATACCGACCAAGATATATCTTGATTGGATTCAAAGAAACAGATCCATCATTTCAAAAAAATAACAACTTGTTTATTCAAAAGATTGGAAATGATAATTTAAAAACAATCCAAATTCAATTAAATAGTTCTTATTATCCAATAAATAGAATGGAATTTAATATTGAAAATAATGAAAACATATTCCCATATCTAAATTATATTGAAACATGTTATGATTTCAAAGTTGAACCGCAATTAAGTTTAGAAGATTTCAAAAATTTATATTCTATATTTTGTATAAATGTTTCAGACCAAGATGATCGCCTAGCCATAAATAATGTTGATGTTACACTTCATGTAACAAAGGATTCTAATTTTAAAGCTAAAGTATATACATTAATATTAGAAGAAAAGAAAATAGAAATGAAATTATATGGTGGAAAGATTTCAATTATTGAAAATGTTAGGGGAGATTCTTGATATAATCCCTGATATTTTAACATTTTAAAATGTCTTTAAATAAACCCTATTGGAAATGTGAAACTTGTAATTGTCAAGTTACAAAACATCATAAAGCAAGTCATCTAAAAACTAAAAAACATATAGGGTGGCAAGCAACAGGAGGAAAGGGCATAGGAGGCGACCTACAATCTTCAAAAACAACATCTACAATATTAAAACCTTTTACTACAGAAAAATATCCAGGTGAAAGACATTTATTCCGTCACAATTATACTGGACCAGGAACAAGATTAGATATTAGATTAGATGAAAATAATAATCCTAAACAAGGAGAAGAACCAATAAATAGAATCGACCAAGCAGCTTTAAAACATGATATTGCTTACAATTCAACAAATCTTAGAGATAGACATGTTGCAGATGTGAATTTAATACATGATTTAAATAATATACAAAATCCATCAACCCAAGAAAAGATTCAAAGAGCTCTAGTTAAATTAGCAATGAAAGGTAAGATTTTCATAGGAGCAGGACTTCCTAGGAAAGCAAAAGATGTTGCTAATAAAAAGATTATCGAACAAGCAGAGATTGAAAGATCCCTCGAGAGTACAGCCAAGACTAGTTTACAAACCCCAACAGAATCAGAAATAAAATATGCTAATGAATTACACCATGAATTTAGAAAAAATAAAAAATATTTAAAAGTTCAAGTACATGAAAAAGATCAAACATGGTCTGCAGATTTAGTCTTTATGCCAACCAAATCATCAGACCCTGAAAAATATAAAATAATTTTAACAGTAATAGATTTATATACAAGATTTGCTTTTGCAAGATGTTTAGAAAATAAAACAGGATATTCTATTACAGAAGCATTTGAAAATATATTTGAACAACATCAAAGAATTCCAAAATATTTATGGTGTGATAAAGGAACAGAATTTTATAACAAAGTTTTTACAAAGTTTTTAAATGAAAATGATATTAAATTATATTCAACAGAAAACGAAGGAAAAGCAGTCGTAGTTTAAAGATTAAATAGAACATTAAAAAATAAAATGTGGAAATATTTTACTGCTATTGGAAAACAAAAATGGAACAATGAATTGTTACAAAAGATTGTAAATGAATATAATAATGATGTACATAGTTCTATAAAATTAACACCTTTAAATGCTTCCATGAAGCCTGAAACCATTAAAGTGGTAAATATTGAAAATGATGTTATTGAAAAACCAAAGTTTAAAATTGGTGACCGAGTAAGAATATTTAAATATAAAAATAAATTTGAAAAAGGATTCACAGCAAAATGGACAAATGAAATTTTTATTATAAATAAAATACATTATACAACTCCAATAACATATAGCATCATTGATTTAAATAATGAAAAAATATTAGGTAGATTTTATAATAATGAACTACAGAAAACAGATTTTTAAGTCGACAAGCCCTAAAACAAACTTTTCCATATTTCAGCTTCTTCTCTATCCAAATAAATATAATTATATTTTTCTTTCCAATGATTATCAACAAACATATCAAACATATTCTTATCAGGTTCAACATTTGAAAATAAATCATTATAAATCATATTCTTATCACGGCGATCTAATTTAAAAAATATAAAACAATTGGAATTATTTCTTATTGAATTTTTATCTAAAGCATAATATGTTTGAGATATATAAATAACATTACAATTATTATGTCGACCTCGTGTAAAGTAACTCTTTTGAATCTCTTGATTTTTCATATTAACAACATCATCAAATATAACTAGATTCTTTTTATCTTTAGGAAGTAAATCACAATGTAAAACATCTTCAGGTTTATTAGAGAATAAGATCTGGATTCCATCCCCTATATAATCATTTTTATTACTAATATCTGATTCTAAAATCTTTTCCTTGTACCAATCAACCATATCACAAGATTGAAAAACTTCTTCAGGACATCTATGTTGATTTTTAAAAATATCAATTATTGCTTTTTTAGTTAATTTATTTTCAAATCCACATTTCAAAAGTTGTAATTCTGGTTGATTTATGGTTGTAGAGTAAAAGATTAAATTATTATAATCTAAAAAATCATCTTCAAGCAACATCCTCAAAACAAGTACATTCTTTCCACATCCAGAAGAACCAACAATTAATAATCTAAAATTATCAGGAAATACTTTATTATTAAATTTACTCTTATGTCTATTTAAAATTGGTTTCCAAATATCCATTTTGTTTATTATAAAATGACAACACAAAACCCTACAGAGGAATCTTTGCAAGAATTAATAAATTCAAATAAAAATAAATCAGTAGTAATTGATGGTAAGAAATATTTTATTGGAAAACATGTAAAAGAACAAGTTAAAGAACGTATTAGAGAAGGTGGCATTCTTCCATTAGCTGCTTTAATACCTGCAATCATTGCTGCTTTATCAGGTGCTGCTGGAATAGCTGGAGGAATTGCAACTACAGTTCAAAAAGCTAAAGAATCTCAAAAGACAGACCTTGAAAAAGAAAAACTACAAACTGAAATCGATTCAATGAAAAAGGTAGGGCAAGCTAAAGGGGGAGTGTCCGAAGGTCAAAAGTCCATTGGAAAGGGTCTCTATCTTAATCCATATGAGGGGAGTCGGCAAAAGTCTCAGGGCAAAGGTCTCTATCTTGATCCTTATAAAGGTAGAGGTTTAAATGATTTTTTAAAAAATCAAATTTCTACATCTGAATCTTTATCTTCAAAAGATAAAGATGATTTAAAAAAAATATGTAAATCTTTAAAAAATGGATGTCTTTGTAAAATTAAAAATGGTAAAGGTTTATACTTGAAACCCTTTCCAACGGATCCTTTACCAAAATGATACCATTTTTAATACCATTAAAATGGTATATGAAGAAAGATTAGCACTTTTAAAAAAATTATAATCAGAACAAGATAAATATAATAAAAAAGATACAACTCAACATGCTGAATCTATAATATTAAATGAGGTAATAACACAACAACAGGTGCCAACAATTAAAGCTATAAAAGAGTTGGAAGATTTCAATGAGCAAGCAAAATTTAAAGAGTTAGAAGATAAAAAACAAAAAAAAAAGAACTAGAGTGGCAGGATAAAGAAAAAGAATCCAGTGAAAACCATCCTGAAAGAAATCAAAGAAAACGCAGAAGAATTTCTAATGTGGAAGAAGAAGAAATGTTTTTAAAAACAAAACCTCTTAAAGTTGATCCTAAAATTAGAGATGATTTACCTCCTTCAATTAGACCCACATTTAATACTAATACTGAAGGATATCAAATAATAACAATTAATAAACAAAACTTTACTTTATATTCAAATTCAGAAAATAAATCACGTATTCATTCACAAAATGTTTATAATAATGAATATTTAGACTTTGAATTTACAGATGATTTTTATAGATTACTTTGTGGATATTCTTCAGATGATGTTGAAGAAATTAAAAAATATTTAAATTTAATAAGATTAATAAGAGCTAGTTCTAAAGCAAAATATATTCAAGATTTAAAGAATTATTTAAATAAAAATGAAAAGGGTTATGTTGTTACAGAGGGAGAGGGATTAATTAGTGAAGGTGGTAAACCAAATTCCATCAATCTTTTTATTGAATTAAGAAAACTATTAGCTGCAAGGAAAGCAGGACATAATAATTTAGATTCTGATATTTTAAAGATTTCTAAAGATTTGTTAAAACAAGGAATAATTTCAAAAGATAAATTTAATAAGTATACGAAGTTATAAATACGAAGTTTTAAAATACAAAATGACTCCTTCAATATTAGATTTTTTAAAAACATTTGGAATAAATGCAAAAACAAATTTTGATTTAAAAGATTATGCAAATTATTTAAATTTAAAAATTAAAATATTAATGAATGATGAATTATCAAGTCTGGAGAGTCCCCTGAATATAATAATCAATTATCAAAATTCAAATGAAAAAGGATCTCATTGGGTTTGTATATATAAGAAATCTATCTACTTTGATTCTTTTGGGATTAAACCTATTAAAGCAGTTGAAGATTATCTCTTGAGGGGTTCTCCGAGTGATTCCCCAAATGGTTATACTTTTAACTCTTTACAAGTTCAACCTTTGAATACTAAAATATGTGGTATTTTAAGTTTATATGTTTTGTATAGATTGAATAAGGGAGAGGGAAAGGGGCATACGCAGGATTTTGAATCTATAATTCAAGAAATTTATAATGATCTAGAATCTCTACTATAAGGATTTTTACTATAAGGATTTTTACTATATGAATTTACTACTAAAGAAATGGAGCTTCACAACCCTCCGGAAGATAATTTAAAAAAAATGGTAAACATAATGTCAGATAAATATTCAAGAACTTTATCTATAAATTCAAAAGAATCAGACTTTACTATAAACTTTCAAGATTCAATTAAATTAGATCAAAATTTAAATTATGAATTGGGGCTATTATGGTTTTGTGCTTATAATACTATTTTTAATATAACTAAAGATAATAATAAATTTACTATTCAAACTCGTGATGGGCATAAACCAGAAATTATAACAATAGAACCTGGGGCATATGAGATAAAAGATTTAAATGATATACTTTCTAAAAAAACAAATGAAGGTATTAAAATTAAAATGGATATACCAACTTCAAAATGTGTAATGACTTTGAAGAATATAAAAATTAGTTTTTTAGATAATTGTTTCTTTCACACAGTTTTAGGATTTAAACCTATGGATATAACAATAAAAGAAGATAAAATAATAACATCAGAAAATATTATAAAAATAATAAATTCAAACACAATAAATATTCATTGTGATTGTATAACAGGTTCTTATAATAATGGTAAACAAACAAATGTTTTATATTCCTTTCCCTCAAACACAGTTCCTATGGGATATAAAATAGTTAAAAGAATGAATCCTCCAAATTATTTACCTTTATGTAGAAAATATATAATGGATATTAATTTTAAAATTCTTAATCAAGAAGGAGAATTGATTGATTTTAATGGAGAAGAGATTTCAATGTATTTACATTTGAAACAGGTTTGAAGATTCATTTTAAATTATTAATAAATGAGTTCTTATATTCCATGTAATAGAGGTGGTGGAACAATAAAAACAGGGTTTAATACAGAAGAAATATTAACTTTAACAGAAAATAAATATATTAATGAAAGAGGTGATTCAATGAAGGGTGATTTAATTTTAAATGGACACAAGATAAAAGAATTATCTTTTCCAACTGATGAAGCTGATGCAGTTAATAAAAAATATGTAGATGGTGTTAAAAATTATACTGATTTAACAACAACAAGAATTGAAAGTTCATTAACAACAAAAATGGATTCAATGGAATCAAAGCTTAATAATATCGAACAACGATTTAATGATAAATTTGACAAGTTACAAAGTCTGTTAACTGAACAAGTTGTAAAGTTAAATACTAGCATATTAAATTCTAAAGATAAACAAATTATGAATACTAAATTTAATACAATATATAATATAATAAATGAGATGATTACATCATTTAATAAAAGAATTTCAAATTTAGAGTCTCATGGAACACACATTAACACCACACATAGTATTAGAAAAAGAGCTGCTGAATTAGAACAGAATAAAACATTATTACCCCATACATATAAACATTTTATAGAACCAAGTTTAATAACAACAAACAGTAAAGAATGGGGTGTTTTTATGGTTGTAAAGATTATTGATCCTTATTTCTTTTTGTTTGATGATGATAATGAAAGAATGAAATGGTTTGTGAAATGTGATTATAATAGTAAGCTTGAAAATGGTGATGTTATAATGACTAGTTATGATTTACCACACGGAGATTGGTATGTTAATACTCATTCACATGGACTACATAAAGTTAAAAGTAAGAATATTATTTTTAAAAGCACACTTGTACAATATATAGATTTAATATTTTATGAAAAAAAGGTTGATGTTGATGAAGTTCGTAAAGCATTGATGGAATTGTATAAAGATATCCTCTCAACAAGAGTTTCTTTTGATATCCGAGTATTGGTACCAGATGGTGCTCAGAAGAATAAAGTCTTATTTTTTTAATTAATAAAATGGACAAAGTCCAAAAGATGGAAGAAGTAAGAGAAGAAAAAAATTACCCAGAATTGAGATCATCAGGATATTATTCTTCCAAGGCCTCGGCTCCCACAGAACTTGAAATTATGAGAGTAAAAGAATTTAAATCAGAAACCTTACATTTACAAGATTTATTAAAACATTATAAAAAAATTAAAAATAGATGGAATAAAGGGAATACAGTTTTAAAAGTTATAGGTTATTCTTTAGGATTTACATCTGCAATATTAACAGTTATTTTACCTATAACTTTACCAGTTTTAACAATAGCACCTGTAATACTTGGAAGTATTTCTGTAGCTGATGGTTTCTTGACTGAAATAGTTTCATTATCTTATACTTCTAAAAAGAAAAGTTTATATCGTGAAGTTTGTTTATCAATAGAATTAGGAATCTCTAAATTATTTTTATTTCAATTAAAAGCTTTGGAAGATGGAATCTTAACTGATGATGAAATAATGAAATCAAATCAAATAATACAAGATATTAAAAATAATATTAATAGATTAAAAAGTGCTAATGTTATAACTAATGAATATTCTAAAAAAATTAAACGAGAGAAGTGGCTAAAGAATCATACATAAAAAAATTTATTGCCCTTCAAAAGGTTGATGTTGTCACTCTTAAATTAATTGTTGACATTTTTAAAAGAAAAAAATCATTTGATAGAATCTGATGTTAACTTTTCGAAATTAGTTTTTAGAACCTCTTTATGATCTTTAAATTCTTTATCACTTAGACCTTTTATATATTCAGGATCAGTATTAAAATATTTAAGTTCTAAACATATAGGATTAAAAACTTGAGAATATAAAGGTTTCTCAATTCTCTCAGGATAAATGATTTCAACATTATAAATATCAAGATCAGTAATCTTAGTACCATATAACTGATTCAATCTATCAAGATTTTTTATTATCGGTATTAAATTATTTCCTATAGGAAGAGTTGTCTTTAAATCACTTAGTATGAATCTTTTATCATCATAATTTGATAATGATACTTTTTGAGATTCTATCAAGTAAATATTATGCTTTTCACTTTTAAGTTGATGTACTTCATCAATTTTATCTTTATGATTTGGATTCAATGTATCTATATAATCTTGATGAGAAAGTTTCTTTGCTACACATCTCTGAATTCCTTTACATCTGTTATCCTTTACAGGTTTTTCTTCCTGCCCGTCCACTCCCTCGGGGAATACAGGATATTTAAATGTGATTGGAAACTCACCCGTTGAATTTTTAAATATAATTGTATGTTCTTCAAATTTAGGTTTTGTATATGTTTCATATGAATATTGTTTAGAACGAATAAATATTCCATTTTCTATAGCAGTAAAAGGTTTTTCATCTTTAAACGAAAATAATTCTCCAGATGAATTTATTAAATTTGAAAGTATAGGATTTTCAGAGATATCACTTTGTAAATCGTGAGTTCTTATTGTTAAAAACATTGAATCTGTATCCATTGCATGCATTGCTATATTCGATCCATATATGGGTTGTAAGATGTTATAATATGTTTCATACATTTGTAATTTTGAAAGTTCTAAAATTGCAAAGCCGATAAATATTGGTTTATTATATGTTTTCTCAAAATTCTGTAGTTCTACTGCAGTAAGATTTTCAGAAAATACTTCTGCATTTTTAAATGTAGGCTTTCCTAGCATACGATTATAACGGGCTATATCTTTCGGGGTATTTGTCAAGAGTTCAATATGAGTATATTTATCAACATTTTCCATTGTCTTCCCAAAGACTGAATTGTTTAAAAGTTTATAATTATTGTCTTTAAAAAGATTACCTTCTCTTTTTGCAATGTTTCGACAACGAATGTTCTCCTCGATGAAAGCTTTCATGAATGGAGCTTGTTTAAATCTTATAACAGTATGAACTTTTTTTAATATCATTCCTTGTGAAAGATAAAACTGTAGTAAGCGATAATGGGAGAGATAAAACCTTCTATTTGTTTGATCACCGAGAAGTTTGATTGTTGGAGGTTTACCTTGTAACATTTGCCAGAGTGAAAGTTCGTTGATATCAATCATTCTTCTTATAGGAGCTAAAGGGAAATATCTTGTTCCTGATTTTATATCATCAGGATAGTCAAGGTCACATTCTACAAAGTATCCTATTGGAGAATCTTTCGGGGTTGAAAGTATTTCTTTTATAAGATCGTCTGTTGGTTCCATCTCAATGAAATCACCCATTGGTAAATATTGAGTCATAATTCCTGAATATAAAGCTGTTGCATCTATATAAAGTATAAATAGAGGATTTTTCATTGTTTCTAATATTTCTAATAATTCATTCTCATCAATTTTTATATATGGATCAGAGGTCTTTGAAAGCCTTCTGCTTGTAGTTATTGCATTTCTAGCTTTTATTTCTCGATTACCCATTACTGAAGAGAGTCCTCCTCTAATATTAGTTTTAATTAAATTAAACATATCGAGGTCGGTTAAAAGATCTATAACTTTATCACGCTCTGGAAGATCTGAAGTCCAAATGGTATATAATAAAGTATCCCAAGCTAAAGAGGGTGCTGTTATATAATTGTAGGGTTTAAGAACAAAAGAGTTTGTAAATTCTTCAAAGCAATCTGCTAGAATATAAACATCCAAGGATAGGTACATGTCAGTATATTCTCCTAAAGTTTTACAGTCAAATAATTCCCACATTTTATTTGCTCGAGAATATTCTTTATCTGTAATATGATATTGTTGAAGTTGTGAAAAGAATGTTTCTTGGTTAGGAAGACTTGTTTCATTATATTTTTCAAATGAATTCATATGATCATAAGGATATATTCCTTTTGCTAAACATGTGGGATATTCTTCTAGAGGAATATTATTTTTTTCCAAGAATTCTCGAGTGATTTTAAAATATTCTGGTTTCATTGTTTTTGCCACTGCATCTAAAGACATTTGGAGAAAGTTTAATGAATCTATAAATTTTAATTTTCCATATTCTACTGATTTATATTTTTCCTTTGTTAAGCCGATAACTTTGAAAGAGTTTTTAGCATTTGCTGCTAAATGTTTAATAAATAGATGTATGTCATAACCAAAAAGATTATGAAATATAACAGGTACAAATTTGGGAGTATGACAATTAAGATTGCAATTTCTATGAGCTGCTCCTCGATAATTATTTTCCTTTTTTAAATGATCGTGATCTATAACTTTTGCATTATCTTGTCCTTCATGAAAGAATCTTGTTTCTTCTGCTTCTATTTGGTCAATAGTTAGAGATCTAATATCAGAATGACTTTCAGAGAGAGAGAGTTCCTCAAAGGGTTGTTTACACATCCAACAATTTGAAGCGTTTTCATATTCTTCCTGTTGTTGTTCTGAAATATTTTGAGGATAGCTTGTTTTTAATACTTTAAATATTTCGTGTTCTAAGCTATTTATACTTTTAGTAAAATGATCTAGAACCTCTTCTGAAGAAGTTCCTCTAAATGAATATTCTCTAGATTTTATGAGTTCAGGATAATTACTTTTAAATAATAGTTTATAAGCAGATGGTAATTGTTTAGCTTGCTTGATACTATTGGGTTTATTCTTTTTTCTTAGAAAGGCTTTCATCCTTGTTGGTTTCATCTTCTGTTTAGAGGCTTTCCATTCATCCATGAGTTTATATTTTTCTATTATTTTTAAATATTGTATAATTATATCTTGTTCGCGATTTATACATTCAAAGTCTCCATAGACAACTCCTAATGTTTGTAATAAATTTGAAAAGTTTTTAAAATACATCTTGGGGTTATTAGGCATTCTAATTAAAGCTGGATCATCTTTTTCACAAATTCTTGTATGTTTAATCATAGAGTTTTTAGTTGTTGAATAATGAAGACATCTTTTACATGTTCCTCCTCCACAAGTTGGATTCTCTGGTGATGTAAAAGCTTGAAAGTTTTTTATTAAAATATAATGTTGATTATTTTCTTCTTCCAAGATTAAAAGATATATCTCCCTATCTCCACTATCTCTAACTTCATAATCAGAAATATAAATTGGAATAATATCTTTCCTTCCATATCCCCATCCTTTAACATGTTCATAAATATTAAGTTTAAGATTATTTAGTTTTTCAAATTCTGAAATGTCTTCTAGTTTCATTGGGTGCGTGAATCCCTTGGGAAATATTAATTCATTTTCATATTGTTTGTATTGTTGAACTCTTTGGGGGTTTTCAGCTTGAGGATGTAAATATGCAAGTATTGACCACATGAAACATTTGTTATCACCATTCTGTACATTTATAACAGCCCTAAATTTAAAGGGTGTTTGAATATAAGATTTAGGATTTGGAGGTAATCCCCTCCAATAATCAATCACTAAAGATTGGAAAGAGCGAAATACTAAGTTTGATTCTCCTAATTCATTTTCTAAATCCTCTTGTTTTGCTTCTACTGCTTGAATTATTTCTTTGATGGTTTTATCAAATCATCTAGTTGAAAATAAATATTTAAAGGGTATTGCGATTTCAACATCTAAAGGAGTTGTGTTTTCTTCCACACCTCTCCAATATTTTGCTTTGATTGTAATTTTATATTTTATAACATTATACCTTGTTGGTTTATAATCTTCTAAAGCTCTAGTGAAAGAATTTTTAATATTTTTTTTATTTCTCTTTATATATTCTCCAGGAGTAGCAGGTCCACTGATTTCTGATTGAAATTCATCTATGTGATTAAATTTATCCCAGTTATATTTTTCTTTTTCAACATGATCGGGTTCTCCTTCTGAATGGCATTCTTCAACGTCAGAATTTTGTTTTTTATTTTTACATTCTTTTATATGTTCTAAATAATAGAAATTTAGTTTTGCTGAAAAGTTACAATTAGGACATGTAAATGTTTCTCTAAGTCTCCCGATACAAGTTTCAAAATGTTTATTATATCCAGAATGAAGAAATCTTCCTTTACATTTAGTACAAACTTTTGAGTTTGTATCATTAAGATTATTTTCTTTTAGTAAGTGAGCTTTCGATTTATAGTGAGAAATTAATCCAGTTTTATTTTTAAAAACTTTATTGCAAATATTACAATTCATTTTTTAGAAAAATTTTTTTATTGGATACTCTGTTTTCATTTTTTATTTATTTTTCTATTTTATTTTCATAATGTGATAGTATAATTTTTAGATTTTTATAATAAAAATTTAAAAAATGACAAAAAATCCGAACTCCGATAGCGCAGTGGGAATAGACTGGCATTGTGGTTCAAATGGATAGTGGTTCAAATCACGTCTGAGGTTAGTTTTTTTTTTCAACATAAAATAATATTAAAAATTTGAAAATAATATTGAAAATAATTTTTGAAAATAAATATTAAAAAAATATATAGTGTGGGTATCTTAGGAAATAAATCTTGTATATTTTATTTATTTTATTAATTAATTATTTTTTAAACATAAATATGAAAAAAAAAATATTGAAACGGGTGTGGTGGCGAACCGGTAATTATCGCCACCAGTCTTTCGAACACCCCCGGATCGATTCTATAATGTGCACATTTATTTCTTGGTTGTTTTCGGACCTCTTTCGGATTCGCTTTCGAATTCATTTGTACTTTCGAGCAGCACACTTAAAACGCCGATGAAATCGTATTCGAGCGAGAAGCGAATAATAAGGTGTGCTGCTATTATCGGATTGATTCTGATTATGAGTCTGGCCAGCTTGTATATTGGAAGAGATTTGATAAACGAAAGAGGTTGAATAAAAAAATGATCCGGATCAAAAAAAACTGTTGAGAGGACAGTGAAAAAAAAAAAAAAATATCACTGTCCTCTCAGAGCAGTTTTACTATTTTCATAAAATTTTTTATTTTTTTAATGAGTCAAATTAGTCAATTAGCAACTTGTTAGTTGACATCCTCAAGTAGTGTGTTTATATCCCTAACCAAAATAACCCTCTAACTTTTCATAATACCATTTTCTTTTTTATTCTCTTTATGTTTTTAGTTTGAGGCTTTTGAGTTTGAGGCTTTAAAGATTAAAACAGTTAGAGTCATTAAGGGTGGTTGTTTTCAAAATATAGGGTTAAAATACTATAAAAGTATAAGTTTTGTGTTGTTTTTCTAATGGTTTAAGCGTAATAGAGGTATGTTTTGTTTGGGGGGTTGTTTTGGTTAGGGATATAAACACACTACTGTTTTCATTTCTTTGAAGCGTTGGTAACCCAAACTAGTCAAGGCTCTTTCTTGACATTGAAACACACAAATCATCCAACAACATAAGACACTGGCTGTAAATCTCATCAGAGAACTCAATTAGCAGTGTTTGATTCTCTCTCTCTCTTTGTTTACAACAGAATGTCCTCACTCAAATCTGTTTTAAATATATCCCAAAGAGCAAGTGGATTAGAAACAGAGCATGTTGTCAGCAAAATTGAAAACAGATGTCTCAAACGGGAAGGTGATTGAGATGTACATGCCTTCTCCATGGTCCAGACCCAATTGTGATCGTTTTCTAGTAGACTTTGCATTTGGCAAGCTTTCCTAAATGTAGCACACACATGACCATCAACAATATTTAAGTCAGTGTAGGATGTTGGTCCTCTAACAACATGAAGTAGCATCCTCAAAGAGAAGCATTCTGCATTGGAGCGGTGAACGGTGTACACACGTCCCAATGCATTTGTTGACTTAATCCCTGGATGATATTCAACATCTGCTCTCTGTTTGAGGCGTTGAAACAATTTTTGAGAAGCGTTCTAAGTATATTACCTTGGAATTGCACAATAGAGAATGGTTTTTGCAAAGTCGTCTTGTTGTCACAGTTGAAAAACAGCTATCAAAGTTGTTCTTGGTGGCTCCAGAATTTGCTGATGGATATTTTCTTGGTTGAAGTATACTCTTTGTCAATTTTCAAGATGAACACTCAAGTGAACAACCGTTGGATACCGTTCATGAATTTGGAAATTCAAAATTCTCCAGACTGCTTCATTACTGCTGATGTAACGACCCATTAGAAATTTTTGCACCTCATCTGGATTCCCTTGGTTTCCTTCAAGACCAAAAATTGCCCGGTCACTTCTTTATTGACATACTTGCAGATGTATTTGATGGCCTTGACAGATTGGCATGATTCGACATTGGTGTGAGCTTGAAACATTTTTGTCAAAATTGGGGTGTAAGGAACCACCAATCTTTGTCCATTTCTATTTCTTGATATGTTGAACCAACCTTCATTTTAATTTTTGCAGTAAAACCACCATCTCCTGGTTTACGGCGTCTGTATACAGGATAGCCATCTTCACCAGTAATATAAAAGGAAAATATAAAAATATAAAAGGAAAATCTTTCATTTTATTATAAAAGAATTTGCCGAAATTATTGAAGTTCAGACTAATTAATTTAATTTATGTTCTCAACCTAAGTTGTTGAATCTAAAGCCTTAAATATTTCCCCAAAAGTCTGAATTCCCATGAGAAATATTTGGTATGTTGGCATTTTGTATATATTTATGAATTTATAGGAGATCCAATGAACCATAATCAAGATGTCTGCCGTTTTATTGATATAATTTTGTAAATAATTTATTTTTGAATCAGAATAAATAGTTAAAAAATAAAAAAAGAATTAATGTAATTAATATAAACTTTCAAATGACAAACATTTCGTCTCTTCTTTTTTTAAAATCACATTATTTCCATAAATATTTTGAGGTGAGATATTATTAATCCATTATTTTTTAATCATTTTATTATTGTAAATTATTGTAAAAACACGTGATAAAACAAAGCCGAACAATTGTGTTGCACGGAAAATTAATTTTTAATTTTTTCATATTGAAAAAAAATTAAATATCAAGAAAAGACTTAAGGTGAACAAAAAATAAAAATTGCCATTCGTACATCTTTTTCACTATATATTTCGATAGCATCACTATCATCATCAGGTTACCTACATTCACTAGGGATGAATAACTAATATATAAAAAAATTATAAAATCTATAAATTTTAAATTATAAATACAAATTTTAAACAATTATTTTTTATAAATAATTTTCAATAATCAATTATATTTAAACTTTTAAAATCATTATTTTAATAATTTTTTTTAATTATTTAATATAATATTATTAATATACATTAACATACAAAAACTTAATTAAAAACATTCAACACACACGTATTCACTGCATTCTGCACATTGATTTTAGGATTAAAAGTTCTTATCAATAATGCTTCACATATCACACGCTCAAAACAATTATCAAAGTTTTTTGGTAAGATATTAAAATCAGACATTCCTAATTCTCTCATACAGACTTTATTATGATCCTTAATATTGGGCACTTCTTTCGGTCGACAGTGTTCTTGAACTCGAGTACAGTCAATAAATTGAGTAAATAAAAAAATTAAATGTTTTACTGAAATTAATCTAGTTATTCAAATGAAAATATATATTTATTTATATACAGGTAACCCTCGATTAACACGGTACTTGAATAACACGATTTCGCTTTAACACGGTTAAAATATTGCGGCACACCCTTGTCTAACACGATATTTTTTAGCACGGTTTTGATTTTACACGGCTTCAAAATTGATGAAAACCCTCAATTAACACGGTTTCAAAATTCAAAACTTCACACTCAAATCATTAAGAGAAGGATTTGAGATGGCTAAAAAATTAGAAAACCATTTCCTTGACAATGATCCGTCAATGGACGTAGTCTGAAAATTCAACGCGAGATAGAAAAATGCTTAGCTCCTTACCGAGAAGTCGAGAAAGAACTTTAAAAAAAATCAAAAACAGGCTCTTCTCACTGATTTTATAACCATAATCCAGAAACCACAAGCGACTAATGAAGTGTCAGAAAATTATTCAAGTGATGAAGAAGCACCAGTAAAAATGAATCAGCCACACATTACATATTTTTTCAGAGATTTTGAGAGTGATGATGAAGTTGAAAGTGATTATGATGGAATTTGTTAAATTATGCCATATTTTATTTTGATATTTATGCAAAATGAATTAATTTATTTTACTATTCTTTGTTAAATTTTGATTTCAAGTCTATTTGTATTTCAATCTTCCTTTTTTTGTACTGGATGCATGAAAATAATAAAAACTATCAAAAACATAAATCATTTTTTAAATTTTTTGGAACCAAACCCCATGAATTGTATTAATTGTTAGTCTCGATTAACACGATTTTAATTAGCACGGAGTATTCTTGGAACCAAACTACCGTGTTAATCGAGGGTTACCTGTAATAATAAATTTAATAATAATTTACCAATATTTATCCTTAAAGTGTGGCGGGGTTTTTCTAGATACCTACTAAAAATAATTAATAAAGTAATAGCCACAGATAGTTTTCTTTAGTTTAACAATGTATAAAAAGTATATTTTCCTATAAATTATCATTAACCATGAAGGACTCAATGAACTTTTAAAACAAACAGTGGAATTTACGTTAAAATTTATTTTCTCAAGTTTTACATTAAAAAAACTAAATTTAGTCAAAATGGGTATTAAATTATGATGAAATTATGATAAATTATGGAATAAAAGACAAGTAAATAAAAGTGTAAAATTAAAAATAAAGCCTGTTTCTAATTTAATCGAATTCAATATTAAGAAGCTCAATTTTGGTAGAAAACACCAAATGTAACTCAGGAAATTCATATTTTTATGTCTTCATTTTAATGAACATAAATTATTAGAAAATTGTTTTTATCATATATTTTATCTGTTTTAATTTAAATGAATAATGCATTTTTTATTTTAAAAAAATATAAATTAACTATATATATGTATTAAGAAAAATATGTATTATGCAAAATAAATAAAGAAATATGAATGTTAAATGGGAAATGTTGACAATTAATTCTTAGTATTTTCACTGGATGTATTTTACATTTGCCTCTCGTGTAAAATCAAAATATTTTATATATATATATATATATATATATATATATATATATATATATATATATATATATATATATATATATATATATATATATATATATATATATATATATATATATATATAAAATTTATACCTAATGATCGTTTTGTTTTAATTCATTTCCAAATAAGAAAATATATCGTGGTTATAAGCTTGACTCTCAAAGTCAAAAATATTTTAAGGATAATTTAAATAAACACGGTAAAGACTTTATTAATAAAAATCGCTATTCGTACATCTTTTTCACTATATATTTCGATAGCATCACTATTATCATCAGGTTACTTACAGTCACTAGTGATGAATAACTATACAATATTGATAATTTATAAACACATTATAAAATATATAAATTTTTAAATTATAAATAACAATGTTAAATAATTATTTTTAAAAATAATTTACAACAAACAATTATTTTAAAATTTTAAAATTCTTTAAAAAATATTATTTTAATTATTTTTTTTAATTATTTAACATAACTAACATAACAACATACATCAACATACAAAAACCTAATTAAAAACATTCAACCCCACGTATTCACTGCATTCTGCACATTGATTTTAGGATTAAAAGTATATATCACACGCTCAAAGCAATTATCAAAGTTTTTTGATAAGATTTTAAAATCAGACATTCATAATTCTCTCATACAGACTTTATTATGATCCTTAATATTGGACACTTCTTTCGGTCGACAGTGTTCTCGAACTCAAGTACAGAGATGACGGGAAGTATATTTTCGAAATTCATTTAATAATTAGTTCCGAGATAAAGAATAAAATTTATATTATAATTCTCGCTCATTATATTATTTCTTTATTTTAAATGTCTCAAATTTTTTAAAAAGATTTCAACATTTAATTTTTAACCTACGTCGACTGTATATCAACAATAATTCACAACACTAATTTTTTATTATTTATTTTGTTTTATTATTTATAATAGAATTTAATTTAGCGTTTATGTATGAAAATTAATCAAGATAAATATAAAATATATTCGAATCCATTTTAGACCATACTGATAAACTCAATTATGATTTTCTAGCGAAACGAGAACAAAAATACTTTTATTATGTCTTCTCTATTGTTGGTGAAGTATAAAATAACCAATTAATTATCCAGCTACAAATGTGCTTTATTTGACCAGCTCACTTACAATTTTCAGTCAATATGAACCTTTATTTTTTATTACAAATGACTTCACAAACTTCAATGACATAAATAATTCAATATAACCATCGGTTATTACACAGTGATTATTACGATACTACGTGAAGAATACCACTACTCATATAACACCTTAAATCTATTCTCATTCACTGCTACCTCTGATATAATAATGGACAAATTGAGCTGGTTGTTTCCGTGTTTTGACTTGGGTAATCACTAGACGTTTGCTCCTTTCTTATTCAATAAATCCTTGATTTTTGCTATGTCTAATTTAAACGTTTTTTTTCTTTGATTCACGTTTCTCAATAATTCACTCCAAATTCCACTTAAATACCACTCACTCCAATAATTTGTTTCGACACCACATTCCATTTTTTTCATGGTTCCCCAATTATTTCTGACTGCTATTGAGATATATTATTTTTTAATTATTTTCATTTTTTATGTTTGCGATTCTTATTGCTACATATTCGATAATTTCTGAAAAACTGGAGATTTTATTCTTTCATAAATTTTGTTTTTGATTTCAAAATTTGTTTTCCACATTTTGTACATTTTAATTAACAACGACATTTGTTTACTTTATTTTTTGATTTTCTTAATTTTAGTATTATCGTCATAATTTCTCATTTTTTTACTCTCATCCTTTCTTCTTATAACCGTCTAAAATTACACCATTTATTCTATACATTTTAGAATATTTGTCAATATTTCTAATTCAGGTATTCTCAAAAATACTAATAAATACAATCTGTCATGTTTTTATAATTTGTTTGAATGCTTTCAATAGAATTTGCTTATTAACAGTTTCAAAAATATAAACAATGTTCTACATTAAGAATACATGAAAAGCTGTTAAGGAACAAAAGATGCCATTTGAAAAGAACACAAAATTCTTTTTCTGCATTTACAGAGACAAATTAAAAACAATTTTAACATTTAAAACAAAAAGCACTGCTAATTTTCCCCAAAAGATTTACCGGAAAAATGCTTACATTATAAATTTCAGAATAATTTAATTTAATAATTATTAATACCATTGCAATATTTGTGGGAAAACAGATATTAATTTAATGGTTTCGCATGCTTGAGCTACTCAATTTCGTAGATTTTAAGCTGATTATTTTTTACAAAGGAAGGATGTGGTATAAAATAGATAATGATCAACTAATTGAATCATTTCAAATCATTTCATTCTCTAATGATCCCCTGGTCGGCAAGAAGTCAAGAGCACTTTCATTATTGATTTAATTGACAAATACTTATTTAAAAGTCAATGATAAAATAATTTTAAATTTAAATTACTTTTTTTTATCATTTTGACCTAATTTTCAATATTTAATTAATATTTTATTATTATTATTATTATTATTATTATTATTATTATTATTATTATTATTATTATTATTATTATTATTATTATTATTATTATTATTATTATTATTATTATTATTATTATTATTATTATTATCATTATTATTATTATTATTTACATATTTTCTGTGACCAAGTTAATAAGCAAGTGATGTGATTTTCAGTGAACCAGGGAAAGTATGCAATAAAGCTGAATCAACAATATTGTATACTTACCTGGCGCGAAGACAAATCTTCGCGTCTCCTGCAGAGTACTGATGAGAGCCAAAAGCTCGAAACTAGTCTACTATTTGGATTTGCACTAGGTATCACGAAACTTGTGCTGTTTATATTATTATTATTAATAATAATAATAATAATAATAATAATAATAATACTAACTAGTGGAGGCACTCGTAAAATCTGTCTTTGGGCAGTTGGGGTGTATGCATATATATATATATATATATATATATATATATATAGTAGTAGGATTGGAGCTCCCTAGACCAGGAGCTCCCTGCGCCACATATACCCCCTCCCCCCCCCCCCCCCGGGAAAAAAAAATTTTAGAACGATGCCACATATTTTTAGAACTATTACGTAATCAACGTAGAATAATTTTAGAACTATTACGTAATTTTTTTTTTAAATTAAGTGATCTGGCGGGCTCACACTTTTTTTCATCCCAAAAATTAATGTTCCCATTATCCGATTTTATTGACCGATACCTCATCTTAAAGCTCAGTCCAAGACCTTTCGAATGAGCTATAGGTATCTTATATATCTTTAATAGTTTTAATGTTATTAACATTTGATGACCACCATCTTTTCAAAGTTAAATTATTATTATTTTTCAAAATATTATTAAGTGATCTGGCGGGCTCACACTTTTTTTCTTCCCAAAAGTAATGTTCCCACCCACAGATTTTATTGGACGATACCTCATCTTAAAGCCCAATGCAAGACCTTTAAGATGAGTGATAGATTCCTATCATACGATGACTCATCTCATTTTTAGAACAAAGACAATGACTAACCCAATGTCTCATCATACTTTTAGAACGATGCCTAATATTTTTAGAATGATTACGTCATACTTTTAGAATGATGCCTAATATTTTTAGAACGATGCCTAATATTTTTAGAACGATGCCTAATATTTTTAGAATGATGCCTAATATTTTTAGAATGATTACGTCATAATTTTAGAACGATGCCTAATATTTTTAGAATGATGCCTAATATTTTTAGAATGATTACGTCATAATTTTAGAACGATGACTCATACGATGACTCATCATATTTTTAGAACTAATATTTTTAGAATGGTGCCTAATATTTTTAGAACGATTACGTCATAATTTTAGAACGATGCCTAATATTTTTAGAACGATGACTCATACGATGACTCATCATATTTTTAGAACTAATATTTTTAGAATGGTGCCTAATATTTTTAGAACGATGACTCATACAATGACTCATCACATTTTTAGAACAAAGACAATGACTCACCCAATGTCTTACCTTATTTTTAGAACGATGCCACATTATTTTTAGAACTATTACGTCATATTTTTAGAACGATGCCTCATATTTTTAGAACGATGCATAATATTTTTAGAATGATGCCTAATATTTTTAGAACTATTGCGTAATCGATGTCTAATATTTTTAGAATGATGCCTAATATTTTTAGAACGATGCCTAATATTTTTAGAATGATTACGTCATATTTTTAGAACTATGCCTAATATTTTTAGAACGATGCCTAATATTTTTAGAATGATGCCTAATATTTTTAGAATGATGCCTAATATTTTTAGAACGATGCCTAATATTTTTAGAATGGTGCCTAATATTTTTAGAATGATTACGTCATAATTTTAGAACGATGCCTAATATTTTTAGAACGATGCCTAATATTTTTAGAGCGATTACGTCATATTTTTAGAACGATGCCTAATATTTTTAGAACGATGCCTAATATTTTTAGAATGGTGCCTAATATTTTTAGAATGATTACGTCATACTTTTAGAATGACGCCTAATATTTTTAGAACGATGCCTAATATTTTTAGAATGGTGCCTAATATTTTTAGAATGATTATGTCATAATTTTAGAACGATGCCTAATATTTTTAGAACGATGCCTAATATTTTTAGAACGATGACTCATACGATGACTCATCATATTTTAAGAACTAATATTTTTAGAACGATGCCTAATATTTTTAGAACGATTACGTCATATTTTTAGAACGATGCCTAATATTTTTAGAACGATGCCTAATATTTTTAGAATGGTGCCTAATATTTTTAGAATGATTACGTCATACTTTTAGAATGATGCCTAATATTTTTAGAACGATGCCTAATATTTTTAGAATGGTGCCTAATATTTTTAGAATGATTATGTCATAATTTTAGAACGATGCCTAATATTTTTAGAACGATGCCTAATATTTTTAGAACGATGACTCATACGATGACTCATCATATTTTAAGAACTAATATTTTTAGAACGATGCCTAATATTTTTAGAACGATTACGTCATATTTTTAGAACGATGCCTAATATTTTTAGAACGATGCCTAATATTTTTAGAATGGTGCCTAATATTTTTAGAATGATTACGTCATACTTTTAGAATGATGCCTAATATTTTTAGAACGATGCCTAATATTTTTAGAACGATGACTCATACGATGACTCATCATATTTTTAGAACTAATATTTTTAGAATGGTGCCTATTATTTTTAGAACGATTACGTCATATTTTTAGAACGATGCCTAATATTTTTAGAATGGTGCCTAATATTTTTAGAATGATTATGTCATAATTTTAGAACGATGCCTAATATTTTTAGAACGATGCCTAATATTTTTAGAACGATGACTCATACGATGATTCATCAATGTCACTATAATTTTAGTAATAAAGACATCTATTTTTAGCAACATTTTAAATCTATTTTTAGTAACATTTTCGAACCAATGTTTTAATTATCGATTATGTAATAATTTGATTTTGTTTAAATCATTGATTATATTATATTTTTTTTGTTTTAATTATCGATTACGTAATAATTTAACTTATCATTATTATTGGGAAAGATATTAACGCACGCGCGAGAGTTATTATTATTATTTTTTTTTTCTCCGAGTTTATCCGACACGATATTCTGTCCCCCTAAGGGTAATGGTCACAAAGGTACTGCTAAAACTTTAACATATTTATTACACACAATGTATAAAAAATATTATTAGTGTCCACACATGCTACAAGTTAGTATTCTCATCGATAGCTCATCTTAAAGTCTAGTGTAAGACTATCTAATGATATATTATTATTATAATTGGTAAAGATGTTATTATTATTATTATTATTATTATTATTATTATTATTATTATTATTATTATTATTATTATTATTATTATTATTATTATTATTATTATTATTATCGGTGAAGATATTAACACCTGCGCGAAAGATGTTATTATTATTATGATTATTATGATTATTATTATATATAGTCAGAGTTTATCTGACAAGATATTCTATCCCCACACACATTCTATATACACATACCTTATTATTTCAAAGTAACACGCGCGGGAGTTATTATTATTATCAAAAATCTAAAATATGGTTTACACACACACACAACCCATTAACCATTATTATTATCAATATTAGTGAAAACCTAAAATATCTTCTACACACATATACAACCCATTAAACTTTATTATTATTATTATTATTATTATTATTATTATTATTATTATTATTATTATTATTATTATTATTATTATTATTATTATTATTATTGCAAATATTAGTCAAAAACCTAAAATATTATTTACACATACACAACCCATTAACAATTATTATTATCAATATTAGTGAAAAACCTTAAATATTATTTACACACACACAAAACTCATTAACCATTATTATTATTATTATTATTATTATTATTATTATTATTATTATTATTATTTATTATTACGCGCGTGGGGAATATTATTATATATACTCCTAGTCTATCCGACAAAATATTCTGTCCCCCTATGGGTAATGGTCACAAGGGTAATGGTCAAAAGTGTACTACTCACATTCAACAGGTCTCAAAGGGTATAATATAATTATTATTAAATTCTGACCAACTTAAATCAATGAAGGGGTAGAAAAAAAAATATTACGTTGCGGTATTTTAAATTTTAAAATATTTTAAAAACTTATTTTGACACTAAAGTTTACTTAATTAACAAAGACATAATTATTGCACATGCTTTGCATAAATATTATTATTTTTTAAATTTTCAATATTTTCTTTTAAAGTATTAACACGCGCGGGAGTTATTATTATTATTATTATTATTATTATTATTATTATTGTTAATGAAAAATCTAAAATATGGTTTACACACACACACACACAACCCATTAAACTTTATTATTATTATTATTATTATTATTATTATTATTATTATTGTTAATGAAAAATCTAAAATATGGTTTACACACACACACACAACCCATTAAACTTTATTATTATTATTATTATTATTATAATTAGTCAAAAACATAAAATATTATTTACACACTAAGTTATGGGGTAGAGAATTATTATATGTTTGCAATATTCTGTGTTTGCCTTTACAGGAAGTTGTCAATAAGGAGCGATAATTTTATACACACATTCTATATACACATACCTTGTTTAACATGGGTGTATATACTCCGAGTTTATCCAACAAAATATTCTATCCCCCTATGGGTATTGCTAGCAAGGGTAATGGTCACACTCAATATGTCGCAAGGGTTTTCGATTTTAAAGCATATTATGGTTTATTAGGGTTAGTAAATAAAACTTATCACACACACTTTAATATTTAAACGATAAAAATCAAGACAAGAGAGGACAAGGCAAAGTGTATGCATTTAGTATTGCCAGGCCTAATGAGCAGTGACCAAATATCTGTGCCTGAAAGACACGGTGGATATTTGTTCGCGTCCACAAGGGTCGTCTGTGCCTCCCCCAAGTGGGGTCAGAAGAACCTGGGCATTATAGCTTTCCGTACGGAACATTACGCCTAGCATGGGTAGTCAACTACCAGCACATTCGAAACGTATAATTTCAAAATACATGCGTCATTGGCACTATAACCAAATTAATTAATGTTTTCACTAACACAAATATATATTTACAGAGGCCTCCCACTAGTTGGATTACAACCGCCCACCATGACGATCAGCTTGTAAATATATATTAATTAAGGGATAAAGAGGACCCACCCAACCCTATTATATTTAATTTACAAATTTTTCTCGCTCTTCTGTTGGTAATCTATCTCAAAATTAATCTCTCCATCAGGCCATTTGATAGTGATTTCATGGAATACATCTTGCGAATATTTCTTAGTTTCTGATGCGGTGTCAACTATCATTGCTAAAATTTATATTGATTTAAAATCAATTAACTTACATTATCTAGCATTTTATCGTCACAGGCTTGATAAATTAGGCAACTGTTATTTGTGGTATACTTTTTCAATGTCATTTCCCACCATAAAACACAGATACCTAAATATAATATATATATATTAAAGAATTAATTCATGTCTTACATTAATAATAATATTCTTCAGGTAGTACTTTACAATATCTAATTGCTAAAACATCGGTTTTTCCCATTTTTCTTGACATTCGTTGAAAGTTTACATAATTTAAGTCTGATAATTCATGTTGAAGGACACTCACAATCAGCTAATTCATTTAAGAAATCCAGAACATAGCAATGTTTCACCATTTTCTCTGGTTCATTTTCTTCTATAATTCATGTTTTAATAAGAAATTTCTAAATCCAGAACATAAGTCATTTAGTGTTTCACCATTTTGTTTGGTTCATCTTCTTCATAATCATATAATTCATTTTCTTCATTACTAAGTAAAATAATTAAAATATTGTAGTAAATTCTTTATTTACTTACTTTATGGATACTAAAACGAAAGAAATAAAGTTATATCAAAATTATATTTAAATAATTTAAATTTAGTATTTAAACATATTTAAACACTTTAGTTATTTAAGCATATTTAAACATTATTATATATTATAACTTTATAAAATATTATAATTTTATGAATTCTAAATTTATTAATAAATATAGTATAATTTTATATAATATTATGTATTGTAAATTTAATATATCCTTCATTTAATTTTTTAAATTCAAAAATTTATAATGAAGATTCTTTGAATTAAAAAATATTCTGTTAGTATTTCCAGGCAGAAAACAACGAATTCAATAATTAAAATCTTAATTTTCATGTTGTTAGGGTTGTGGTCAGAAGTTAATCGCCATCTATTCGTTTGTTCTCAATTTCGCTCATTTTTGTTCAAATCATTCAGGTGAGTTGTTATCTGGAAAGTTTCTTTGAGCTCTGTTTTGTTAAAACACTCACGGTATTTTTGAGGGACGTGACACTGGAAATAAATTAACAATCCATACATGTTGTTGGTCTGAGCTGTCGATTTATTTTAGAAATATGTATATTAAAAACATTTAAGGTATCATTCAGTAAAATAATATAGTATTTTTTAGTTGATTTATAAATAACAGTATTTTAAAAGATCAATAAAGACCATATACTCCTAGTTTATCCGACAAAATATTCTGTCCCCCTATGGGTATTGCTAGCAAGGGTACTGGTCACATTCAACATGTCGCAAAGGTATATTAATCATTTAGAAATTCTTAGGTAATTTAGTGAGATGATCAGAAATTCGTGAATATTTTAAATGTAACTTTACACTTATGTCGAGCGACTAATTTATTGGTTAACTTTGTAGTCATTTAAAGCAAAAATTAATTTATTCATCTAATGTTCGTTACAATAGTTATTAATATGAGAAAACCCCTAACCTAACCCTAACCCTAACCCTAACCCTTTACATTTACTTTCCATTAATGAATAATTCAAGCACTTATTTTCACTTTTTGAATTTCAATATTAATTAATCATAGAATAATGATGATTCTTACCACCTGAGAATAATATTGTTAATTTTATCTCTGTGTTATCTTTCGATTTTACGCTGCTTACCATTTTAGAATAAGATTTTTTATTAAAATTTGTGTTAATTTGACTGATTCAATTTGATGGAGTTATAGTTAATTCGTTTTATTATATATACTCTGAGTTTATCCGACAACATATTTTCTCCCTCTGGGTACTGCTTGTAAGGGTATTGGTCGTAAGGGTACTGATCGTAAAGGTACTGCTGTGTTTTATTTAGGCAAATATTTGGTTATTATTTGGCGTTAAATTCATTGGTAAAATAAAAATTAATTTTTAATGAGGTTAATAATCAAGTGATAGGATAAATTTTGATGATAATGACTTTGTAATGATATTGAATTTGACTAAATTAATATATCAATATATTTTTCTAAGAATATTTACACATTGATGATACTTTAAAATATTGAAAATCTAAAGTTGAAACCAACTAATTTTATCATGATGATGATATATTTGAAATCTACTTGAAAATTAATGTAAAATATACTGAAATTTGTGATTTAGTTTGAAAGATATATCATTTTATAATGGCTATAATTAGCCGAATCGATGATCTATCAATATATTTCATCTCTAATTAGATATTTGATGGTGAATGTGGTGAAATATTTGTAGGAAATATTCATTTTAGCGAATTTTGATCTTTTACTGAGGTCTTTGAATTTAGCTACTAAATTATTTCAATGGAAGAATGTTTGTAACAATTAAATAAAATTCATATTTTGAAGAATTTCTATGGATTTTAAGATATATTAAAGGGCTCAAGTGGGTGAAATTATATTCGGTTGGATTTAGTGAAGGTTAAGATGGTAATATATGATTTTTAAGGGGGTTTTTAAAATGCTAGAAATATTTGGTGAGGGATCGGTTAATGTTTTGAATATTTATATATTCTTATTGGTAAAATATCAAATTTTGAAGGGAAATAGTCAGCTGTGAATAGTTCCTGTGAAATTATATCGTTTTAGAGGTTGCACAGTAATTTATGTTTCAGAACCAGTTTTAATTAATTATCCACGGTTTTATTAATGGTTAATGATCAATTTACTTGTTTTTGACAATGAGAAATTTGAAATCTTTAGAATTAATTGATATCAATGGTTATTGCTTTAAATTATTTTTATTTAAGAAGTTATTTTATTCATTTTGGGGATATCGTTGACAAAGCTTGAGAAATATTAACTTAAAAGAATTGGAAAACAACTAAAGAAAAATGATCTTTGAAGGAAATTTATGATTTTAATTAGAAATTAAATCGGTTGAATATCTATTGAAGGAATATTGTTATCGGATGGATAAATGATATTTTCCTAAATTACCTTATTATATTATTATTTTAATGACTAAATTAACCAATATTCATAAATTTATCGTACAAAATATCCATGTTTTGGTTACTCAAACATCTTAAATTTCTCGCAAAGATATATTACGTCTAATGATCATCTAATTAAATTAGAAAATAATTGTTACTTTTTAATATATATTTCTAACTAATAAGCCCCTTAATTGGATAAATGATAACCATATTTCTATTATGACTCCTTTAATTATTTTTGCCTCAAACAAATTTACTCCAAATGATAAAGAATTTAAAATTATCAATGAATAATGACCATGTTTTCTCATATTAATAACTATTGTAACGAACATTAGATGAATAAATTAATTTTTGCTTTAAATGACTACAAAGTTAACCAATAAATTAGTCGCTCGACATAAGTGTAAAGTTACATTTAAAATATTCACGAATTTCTGATCATCTCACTAAATTACCTAAGAATTTCTAAATGATTAATATACCTTTGCGACATGTTGAATGTGACCAGTACCCTTGCTAGCAATACCCATAGGGGGACAGAATATTTTGTCGGATAAACTAGGAGTATATGGTCTTTATTGATCTTTTAAAATACTGTTATTTATAAATCAACTAAAAAATACTATATTATTTTACTGAATGATACCTTAAATGTTTTTAATATACATATTTCTAAAATAAATCGACAGCTCAGACCAACAACATGTATGGATTGTTAATTTATTTCCAGTGTCACGTCCCTCAAAAATACCGTGAGTGTTTTAACAAAACAGAGCTCAAAGAAACTTTCCAGATAACAACTCACCTGAATGATTTGAACAAAAATGAGCGAAATTGAGAACAAACGAATAGATGGCGATTAACTTCTGACCACAACCCTAACAACATGAAAATTAAGATTTTAATTATTGAATTCGTTGTTTTCTGCCTGGAAATACTAACAGAATATTTTTTAATTCAAAGAATCTTCATTATAAATTTTTGAATTTAAAAAATTAAATGAAGGATATATTAAATTTACAATACATAATATTATATAAAATTATACTATATTTATTAATAAATTTAGAATTCATAAAATTATAATATTTTATAAAGTTATACTATATAATAATGTTTAAATATGCTTAAATAACTAAAGTGTTTAAATATGTTTAAATACTAAATTTAAATTATTTAAATATAATTTTGATATAACTTTATTTCTTTCGTTTTAGTATCCATAAAGTAAGTAAATAAAGAATTTACTACAATATTTTAATTATTTTACTTAGTAATGAAGAAAATGAATTATATGATTATGAAGAAGATGAACCAAACAAAATGGTGAAACACTAAATGACTTATGTTCTGGATTTAGAAATTTCTTATTAAAACATGAATTATAGAAGAAAATGAACCAGGGAAAATGGTGAAACATTGCTATGTTCTGGATTTCTTAAATGAATTAGCTGATTGTGGGTGTCCTTCAACATGAATTATCAGACTTAAATTATGTAAACTTTCAACGAATGTCAAGAAAAATGGGAAAAACCGATGTTTTAGCAATTAGATATTGTAAAGTACTACCCGAAGAATATTATTATTAATGTAAGACATGAATTAATTCTTTAATATATATATATATATTATATTTAGGTATCTGTGTTTTATGGTGGGAAATGACATTGAAAAAGTATACCACAAATAACAGTTGCCTAATTTATCAAGCCTGTGACGATAAAATGCTAGATAATGTAAGTTAATTGATTTTAAATCAATATAAATTTTAGCAATGATAGTTGACACCGCATCAGAAACTAAGAAATATTCGCAAGATGTATTCCATGAAATCACTATCAAATGGCCTGATAGAGAGATTAATTTTGAGATAGATTACCAACAGAAGAGCGAGAAAAATTTGTAAATTAAATATAATAGGGTTGGGTGGGTCCTCTTTATCCCTTAATTAATATATATTTACAAGCTGATCGTCATGGTGGGCGGTTGTAATCCAACTAGTGGGAGGCCTCTGTAAATATATATTTGTGTTAGTGAAAACATTAATTAATTTGGTTATAGTGCCAATGACGCATGTATTTTGAAATTATACGTTTCGAATGTGCTGGTAGTTGACTACCCATGCTAGGCGTAATGTTCCGTACGGAAAGCTATAATGCCCAGGTTCTTCTGACCCCACTTGGGGGAGGCACAGACGACCCTTGTGGACGCGAACAAATATCCACCGTGTCTTTCAGGCACAGATATTTGGTCACTGCTCATTAGGCCTGGCAATACTAAATGCATACACTTTGCCTTGTCCTCTCTTGTCTTGATTTTTATCGTTTAAATATTAAAGTGTGTGTGATAAGTTTTATTTACTAACCCTAATAAACCATAATATGCTTTAAAATCGAAAACCCTTGCGACATATTGAGTGTGACCATTACCCTTGCTAGCAATACCCATAGGGGGATAGAATATTTTGTTGGATAAACTCGGAGTATATACACCCATGTTAAACAAGGTATGTGTATATAGAATGTGTGTATAAAATTATTGTCAACTTCCCGTGAAGGCAAACACAGAATATTGCAAACATATAATAATTCTCTACCCCATAACTTAGTGTGTAAATAATATTTTATGTTTTTGACTAATTATAATAATAATAATAATAATAATAAAGTTTAATGGGTTGTGTGTGTGTGTGTAAACCATATTTTAGATTTTTCATTAACAATAATAATAATAATAATAATAATAATAATAATAAAGTTTAATGGGTTGTGTGTGTGTGTGTAAACCATATTTTAGATTTTTCATTAACAATAATAATAATAATAATAATAATAATAATAATAACTCCCGCGCGTGTTAATACTTTAAAAGAAAATATTGAAAATTTAAAAAATAATAATATTTATGCAAAGCATGTGCAATAATTATGTCTTTGTTAATTAAGTAAACTTTAGTGTCAAAATAAGTTTTTAAAATATTTTAAAATTTAAAATACCGCAACGTAATATATTTTTTTTTCTACCCCTTCATTGATTTAAGTTGGTCAGAATTTAATAATAATTATATTATACCCTTTGAGACCTGTTGAATGTGAGTAGTACACTTTTGACCATTACCCTTGTGACCATTACCCATAGGGGGACAGAATATTTTGTCGGATAGACTAGGAGTATATATAATAATATTCCCCACGCGCGTAATAATAAATAATAATAATAATAATAATAATAATAATAATAATAATAATAATAATAATAATAATAATAATAATAATAATAATAATAATAATAATAATGGTTAATGAGTTGTGTGTGTGTGTAAATAATATTTAAGGTTTTTCACTAATATTGATAATAATAATTGTTAATGGGTTGTGTATGTGTAAATAATATTTTAGGTTTTTGACTAATATTTGCAATAATAATAATAATAATAATAATAATAATAATAATAATAATAATAATAATAATAATAATAATAATAATAATAATAATAATAAAGTTTAATGGGTTGTATATGTGTGTAGAAGATATTTTAGGTTTTCACTAATATTGATAATAATAATGGTTAATGGGTTGTGTGTGTGTGTAAACCATATTTTAGATTTTTGATAATAATAATAACTCCCGCGCGTGTTACTTTGAAATAATAAGGTATGTGTATATAGAATGTGTGTGGGGATCAGAATATCTTGTCAGATAAACTCTGACTATATATAATAATAATCATAATAATCATAATAATAATAACATCTTTCGCGCAGGTGTTAATATCTTCACCGATAATAATAATAATAATAATAATAATAATAATAATAATAATAATAATAATAATAATAATAATAATAATAATAATAATAATAATAATAATAACATCTTTACCAATTATAATAATAATATATCATTAGATAGTCTTACACTAGACTTTAAGATGAGCTATCGATGGGAATACTAACTTGTAGCATGTGTGGACACTAATAATATTTTTTATACATTGTGTGTAATAAATATGTTAAAGTTTTAGCAGTACCTTTGTGACCATTACCCTTAGGGGGACAGAATATCGTGTCGGATAAACTCGGAGAAAAAAAAATAATAATAATAACTCTCGCGCGTGCGTTAATATCTTTCCCAATAATAATGATAAGTTAAATTATTACGTAATCGATAATTAAAACAAAAAAAATATAATATAATCAATGATTTAAACAAAATCAAATTATTACATAATCGATAATTAAAACATTGGTTCGAAAATGTTACTAAAAATAGATTTAAAATGTTGCTAAAAATAGATGTCTTTATTACTAAAATTATAGTGACATTGATGAATCATCGTATGAGTCATCGTTCTAAAAATATTAGGCATCGTTCTAAAAATATTAGGCATCGTTCTAAAATTATGACATAATCATTCTAAAAATATTAGGCACCATTCTAAAAATATTAGGCATCGTTCTAAAAATATGACGTAATCGTTCTAAAAATAATAGGCACCATTCTAAAAATATTAGTTCTAAAAATATGATGAGTCATCGTATGAGTCATCGTTCTAAAAATATTAGGCATCGTTCTAAAAATATTAGGCATCATTCTAAAAGTATGACGTAATCATTCTAAAAATATTAGGCACCATTCTAAAATAGGCATCGTTCTAAAATATTAGGCATCGTTCTAAAAATATGACGTAATCGTTCTAAAAATATTAGGCATCGTTCTAAAAATATTAGTTCTTAAAATATGATGAGTCATCGTATGAGTCATCGTTCTAAAAATATTAGGCATCGTTCTAAAAATATTAGGCATCGTTCTAAAATTATGACGTAATCGTTCTAAAAATATTAGGCACCATTCTAAAAATATTAGTTCTAAAAATATGATGAGTCATCGTATGAGTCATCGTTCTAAAATTATGACGTAATCATTCTAAAAATATTAGGCATCATTCTAAAAATATTAGGCATCGTTCTAAAATTATGACGTAATCATTCTAAAAATATTAGGCATCATTCTAAAAATATTAGGCATCGTTCTAAAAATATTAGGCATCGTTCTAAAAATATTAGGCATCATTCTAAAAGTATGACGTAATCATTCTAAAAATATTAGGCATCGTTCTAAAAGTATGATGAGACATTGGGTTAGTCATTGTCTTTGTTCTAAAAATGAGATGAGTCATCGTATGATAGGAATCTATAACTCATCTTAAAGGTCTTGCATTGGGCTTTAAGATGAGGTATCGTCCAATAAAATCTGTGGGTGGGAACATTACTTTTGGGAAGAAAAAAAGTGTGAGCCCGCCAGATCACTTAATAATATTTTGAAAAATAATAATAATTTAACTTTGAAAAGATGGTGGTCATCAAATGTTAATAACATTAAAACTATTAAAGATATATAAGATACCTATAGCTCATTCGAAAGGTCTTGGACTGAGCTTTAAGATGAGGTATCGGTCAATAAAATCGGATAATGGGAACATTAATTTTTGGGATGAAAAAAAGTGTGAGCCCGCCAGATCACTTAATTTAAAAAAAAAATTACGTAATAGTTCTAAAAATATTCTACATTGATTACGTAATAGTTCTAAAAATATGTGGCATCGTTCTAAAATTTTTTTTTCCCGGGGGGGG
The DNA here is from genome assembly GCA_959609185.1 of Schmidtea polychroa. Classification (NCBI taxonomy): domain Eukaryota; kingdom Metazoa; phylum Platyhelminthes; order Tricladida; family Dugesiidae; genus Schmidtea; species Schmidtea polychroa. Next base: position 82,907 of record CAUHTR010007635.1, on the reverse strand, counting down.
GGGAGGGGGTATATGTGGCGCAGGGAGCTCCTGGTCTAGGGAGCTCCAATCCTACTACTATATATATATATATATATATATATATATATATATATATATATATATATATATATTTGTGTGTGTGTGTATGTGCGTGCAACATAATAATGAAATAACAACTTTTTCCGAAAGACCCTTATTTAAAAATATAAATAAATATCACCACTCAAACATTCATTTTACATTATATTTCGACAGTTTTACTGTCATCATCATGTAGGATATAACAGCTATAGAAATTATAGATTTTTATTAAAGGAAGTATCTACACATACATTGGAGAGACTTCCCGTTATCTCTGTATTCGAGCTCGAGAACATTGTCGACAGAAGGCATTCACCAATATTAGTGAGCACAATTAGAACTTTATAAAAAAAATAGGTATGTCTGATTTTAAAATTGTTTTAAAAAATTTCAATATTATAAAATTTTATTTTTGATTGCTATAATTTAAATAAATAATTCATTAATTTAAATGATAATTTTTATAAATTTTCGAAATTTATTGTAATATATTTGAATATATATTGTAAAACGAATGTTTGAATGGGGCTTTCTTATAATATTGTATTACAATAATTGTAATAAAATAAAAATATGTCTACTTATTTCAACGTTTAATTAAAACAAATTAAATCAAATATATATATATATATATATATATATATATATATATATATATAATATACTTGAAAAATCCATTTAATGTTTAAAATTTTAAAATTAGTTCACTCGCAATTCGAACATTCTTTTACTGTGGTAATTTTAGATATTGCTTTGTGTTTTCGACAGCTTCAAAGGAAATGTGTTATCAAAATTTCTCACTAAAAGTCTGGAAACATAAAATAAAAACTGAAAATGCCTTATGATGTTCACAGACATATTATTATGAAAGTTAAATTTCAAAATAAAAGTTGAAATTTCATTATTATGCCGATAAACTAAAATTAATGTAAAAAATATTTCGTTTGGCTTAATGAATTTTTTTTGTTCTTGTGTTCTTCAATGAAATCTTTACTTATGCCTATTATTAAATTAAATAAAATGCGAAAAATATAAAATCCTAATTATATTTTCGTTCAATTTTTTGTACTTTTTATATGAAATTATTATATATTAATGATTTAAGTCATTCCTTTCTAGAGTTTATCTAAAATTATTATTCAACATGTTGGAGCCAGTGCTCAGATTTGATCACAGAAATGAACGTAATTTTATTTATATTTATTTATATCTTGTTAGTTGTTACTCAAACGAAAATTTCAACTTTCTTTTTTTTTTTGAAAAGTTGGTTTTTCGATGTTGTCTAAGTAGGATTTGCAAATATGTACTTTTCTCTTCAAATTAACTCCGTTTTTGCTTTATACACACAGATCTTTGTAAACGGAAATTTCCAAATTCCTTATAAACAATGATAAAGTATTAGTACAAATATCTAAGTCTTTCAAACATATAGAATCGAAATGTATAACCAAGAAGAATTTTAATTTTATCCTGAAATTAATTAATGTGAAAAATTGAATTTTTAGGATATTTTTGCTTTACAAAAAAAATGTTGAATCTATCGGAAATTTGAAGACAACCAAAAATGAAACACTTAAGTGACATCTGTTATGTCTTTCTCTTTGGTCAAGAAGGATTTTAAAATATAAAATATCTACCAAATTTTATCAAAGCTTTAAACTCTGACGACATTTTCAATTTAGCAATAAAACAAAAGATGTTTTGGTATAGTTTATTCTTTTCTTTATCGTTCAAACACATTGTATGCGGGACACGTACTAGTACGTTTTTTTACGATTGGCACTTGAGCGAGGGTCAAGTACTAGTACGTTTTTTGATATAATGTAATATAATGTAATTCGAAAAAATTAAAACTATATATTTATATTTAAATTTTCATATTTACGATATTATTATAAATGTTCCCACCAAAATAAGAAACGTTGGTTAAAAATTTAAATAATTTTCGATTTATTGAGATTTTACTGAAAAACTAAATTTGCGCAAAAAAACCCCGCTACAGCACAATTCCGCCAAAAAATGTACCCGCATACAATGTGTTAAATCATTTCCAAACCAACCAGGACTCAATCATTCCAGAAAATAAAATTTACATGTAATTTTTCTTTTCCTCTTTATCATAACATTTTCTTTTCATAAACAAAAATATTATTCTGAGTTTCGAATGTAACTTAAACATTATTGAAGCAAATGTTGGTTTTAAGTTCTTGGTCAGATGTAAACTTTGAGTTCAAGGGAAAATCAATATTTACAATGTACAGATCAAGTCATAGATCAGTTTTTCTGAAAATTTCCTCATTCTAATCTGCGATTTATACGCAGTTATATCTTTTACCGAGCCACAATATGTGATACAGTTATTCTTTAAAAAAACTTAAATCTACATAAAGATTATTGAAAACTAATTAAATTTTGTAATGAATTTGTAATTATTTATTATTTATCAATGTTAAAAAAAATTCAAGAATCGATTTTCATTGAGAATTTGTTTATTTTCATTTTGTTTTAATTAAGAATTTGACTTGAATATATTTAATCCCATCAACAGTCTGAGTAGACATCTTCAATTATTGTTTACTGCATTAAAATTACTCTTTTTTTACCTACGATAAGAAATATTTATTCTGATGAATGATTAGAATTGCAATTTCAGTTAAGGTTAACATTTATAAAATTTATAATATATTTAAAAAAATTTTTTTTTATGGCAGAAACATTTTTTAAAATATGATTTAAATTAATAAATATGTTAGCCATAATGCAGAGTATTTAATCATAGAATGAAATATTTCGACATAAAACAGATCCTGATTACTCCGATAAAAAGTTTTTCTTTCTCTGTTCATTTCTGATTAAATCTTTCTTCTAACTAAAATGGACCAGAACCTACTTCAGGTCGAAATATTTAATTTTATTTGATAAATACTGCAGATTATGCCTTACATAGTTTTTATTTAAATAATAATATTAAAATTAATAATATTAATAATAATAAAAATAATAATAATAAAAATAATAATAATAATAATAATAATAATAATAATAATAATAATAATAATAATAATAATAACAATAATAATAATAATTATCAGAAAGCAGCACTCAAACATTCGTTTTACGATATATTTTGACAGCTTTCCTGTCATTGTCAGCTAGGTAGAGAATAACTATAGAAATTATAGAATTTTAAACAAATATATTAATTATATTATAGTTTTAATAAAAATATTTTATTCAATTTTTTAAAATTAAACCCGTCTTTCTAATTTTAATCCGATGATTTCGTGATTTTGAGTTTTAAATATTCAATATTTGAAATTTCTAAATTTAACAACCCAACAAAAAGGATTTTGAATAACCATTCTTCATTAGCAATTCAATCAATTTGTCAACAATTTTTATCGAATTTACAAAAGTAGAAGAAAGAAGGAAAAATCAATCCCTTCACCAAATTTCTCTTATACACGAATTCACGAAAACTTAATAAATTTGTTCAACAATCTATAATTTCTATAGTTATTCTATCCTACCTGACGATGACAGGAAAACTATCAAAATATATCGCAAATGAAATGTTTGAGTGGCACTTTCTTATAAATAAATCTTTGCCATGCATGTTTAACTATTTATTCAATAATAATAATTATAATAATAATAATAATATTAATAATAATAATAATAATAATAATAATAATAATAATAATAATAATAATAATAATAATAATAATAATAATATAAAGTGATGATTTCTTGGTAGCAGGATTGACAAGGACTATCTTATAGTCGTAAATATTTACATTATTTGCAGCAAAAGACTTAAATTATCATTTTATTGTTTTAAATAATAATAATAATAATAATAATAATAATAATAATAATAATAATAATAATAATAATAATAATAATAATAATAATAATAATAATAATAATAATAATAATAATAATAATAACAATAAAATAACGAAAAACAAAGTAAATTAGCAAATTAAATGAACAAATAATAAGTCATATTTTGATTTGGCGAGATTTTGTTTAAATTCATCTCATTAAAATCTGTTATTTCAGTTTTATTACTTGCTCAGAGATTAATGAAGCTAATTAAAAATGTTGAATCTTGAAATGAAAGATTAAAATTTACAGATTCTTTTATTTTTCATTTGTCTTTATAAAACATATTTTTTAAATTTTAAAATAGTAAAAAAAATATGTACAATAATATTCTTAAATTTTGCGAAAATATTTAACTTTCACAAGTAGTTATAATGAAAAGTGAAAGTTTACTATCATTGAAAAATAATCTTTATTATTAACTCTTAGTTTTTAAAATTTAAATAATATAATTAAGCAATTGAAACACGAATTGTCAAGCCTGAAAGATGAAAAACTGCTGGTTTTGAATTTAATTTTTGAATTTATTTATTGTTGTAGAAATTTAAACAAAATATAATGTAACAGCAATATATTTTGGAGGTAAATGTAAATAACATTACAGGATTTAAAAAAAGTATAAATTAAATGTGAAACATATATATATATATATAATAAAAAACAATCAAAATTTATTTTTTAAATCAAGACAAAATATAACAAATTTGAGTAATATCAAATAGGAACGGAAATTATACAATTTTATCCATGTGAAACTTCTATCCGTTGTAAAAGTTAATGAAAGGAATACTTTTCTTTAATATAGTAAATCCGAATTATATTTGAATTAATTAATACATAATTATTATGAGTCTAATTTGAATATTTAATTAAGATTTTTCTGTTTAAGAATAGATAGTTGGAAAACATTATATTTACAAAATAACAAATATATAATTGTTTAAATTATTTCACAAAAATCTCAAATACGATTAATTACATTCTTATTGTATTATATATATATATATAGAAAAAAAAGAAGGTAGTGCCGAAAATTCTGGAATATGAAAAAATTATCGATATATTTACTGACTCATAGTCAAGCTTTTAAATAAATTCAATGTCATTTGAAAAGAAATCAGTGGTGCGAATTGAAAAAGAATTTAAATATATTTATAACTGTGCAATAATAATTATTTTAATTATTATATATAAAAATATTTTTGACAACAACTGTAAATTCATCTTGTAAAACATTGTAAATTATACCCGTATTCCGTTGCATATAATCCATTATAGTAGAATAAATATTTTCCATTTTAAACCAAAATATTTTAGTAATTTGTTAATTAAAAATATATAATTTATGTTTTATTAACAATTAATTTAATAATATGAGTAATTTTTTTTAGAAGTGAAGGTTAAAATCTTAAAGTATGGCTTCTGTTAGCATCTACAAAAATGCAATGTTGAATTTTTTATTATATATTAATGAAAATTATGCAATAAAGCATTGTATTATCCGTAGTGAATATTGCAAAATGATTTAATATGATTTTAATATTTTATTTTCTGTAATATTTTCATTAATTTTATGAGAGCTTATTTTCTTTTGTTTTATTACCGTAAATAAATCAAGAGGCCCAAAGATTACTCTAAATTAGGATTATTATGATTAATAATGAGTGTTTTATTTTATATTCGTATAGTATTCATGTTGAATAAATGAATTTTTGGATTTTATCAAAGTTGTATTTGGAGGTGAATATTTATCACTGAATGTTAGAGGTAAAAAAAGATTAAAATATTGAAAGTAATAATACAGCTTATAGGCATGAATATCTTGTATCCCTTTGAAGAGATAATGAAAGGTAAAGAAAATTACAATAATTTGCATGAGCAGTTTGCTAAGAAAATATCAAATTAAGTATTCTTTGTATAAATAAAATCTGTAGCTGACTATTTGTGATTTATTTTAGTGTCCACTGGTGAAGAAATGACAGGTAGGAAAGATTATTATTCTCGAATGAAATAAAATGAAATTAATATGTTATATACATTCAAGTTTGTTTAATCCGCATTGTTATATGGAATTGCATGCCAATTATGCCACTAAGATTTGAAAATTGTTTCTAAATATATTTTTATATTATACGCAGAATATATTATACATTTTTAGGCATTAGCAATATTTATAATAATAAGACATTTTAGTAATTCTTCTTGGTGTGATATCTCCTTTTGTTGAACCAGTTTGGCAAGGCGAGTTATTATTTTCAAATCTTTTGAACTTCCAAGTTGAACAATCTTCAACTTTAACAAATACTCTGACATTAATAAACCACTAATTGGACATAGCCCTATTAGAATTGTTTCAGAAGAAAGTTTTATTTTTTCAATAAATCCTTTGATAGTTCCAAGGCAAAGGGGATTTCACTCATAAGACACTTAGCACCAGAGAAACTGATATACACCCTTAATCTGTCACATAATATTGCAACGGTAGCGCTAATAATTATATTATATTTCTTAATTTTGAATAATATCCATAATCCAGTAATATAATAATAAAATAAAAATATTTTATAAATTCCCATAAAATCGTCAAACAACTCACCGGAATAAATAATAAAAAAATAATTTTGTTGTACTCTGTAATGATGAGATGGCGATTATATAAATTATTTGACATGATGTAATTTATTAAATACAGAAGTAAAAGTTTTCCCTATTTAAAATATTGCAGACCTTCACATTTACATTTTGTATATTTTAAAAATTATAATTTTTTTATTTATTATTCACCACAAAAAATTACGTTGATTCTTGTTTATTTCTACATATATTCCATCTTTTCCCTATTTTGTGCGTGCTCAGTAGTTATTGCTTTGGCAAAAGATGATTTAATCTTCAATTTTCCTAATTAATCTCTCGGAAAAATACAATTTCAAATCCAAAATGGCAATAAGATGGAACTACAGGATTATTGAGAAATATTTTCAAATTGTACATCATTTTGTTGAGTAAATTAAAACAATATTTTGAGCAAGTTAAAAACAAACTATAAGCGAATAGACGAAAAATTGATCTGAAAATTAAACTAATTTTGTTAGAAAAATATTAAAAGTAAAATTATTTTTTATTTAATATTTCAATTTCATTTCAATTAATAAATAAATAATCAATTCCTTTGAAAATAATAACCTTTTTTTATTTTATTTAAGATGAGCAATATATTTGAGTTCACTTTAGACAGATTAATATTAAATCGTGTCCATATTTCTTAAAAATTCGTTTTATAAAGTAATACATAATATTATTTATATTAATAATAATAATATTTAAAAATAATTATTAATAATAATAGTAATAATAATAAAATAATAATAATAGATTTTAAATACTAATAAATTTAATAAAATGAATTTTAATTGCTATGAAAATAAAATTCGTCAAATACAAACTTTTGTTTCATTCAAAAAAGGGTTTATAAAAAAATATTAAAATAATAACAAAAATATTTTCCTCAATTTTCTAACGATCTTATTGGTTGATTTCTGCATCGTATGAAGAATAAATATTTTACAAAAATTGAGAAAAGGCAAAAAAAGTGTTTGCACAAATTCTTTCCTTGTGACAATTACATGATCCATCTTTAATGACATTTGAAAATATTTATGGAGAACTATTATTTATTGGGATGCTATTTTTTCCATGCAGTATTCAATATGATGTTGTTCATCCAGGGCCTTGCTTGGAATATGGAAATAGGTTCTGTGAAGAAAAGGTTGCAAATAGTTTTTGTTTGAAAAAGAAAAACAAATGTTACTGCAAACCACAATTCGTTAATATTAAGGAGTCTTACGGGGTGACATGTAAACCATGTAAGTTACAATTGAGTTTTTTGTTTTAAATATATCTCAAAATTTACTAAATATTTATTATATTAATTCATACATCAAATACTTTGATAAATTTGTCGCATTTAATATTAAAACAAATTTTGTTTTATTTATTTTACAAATTTTGCATTGCTAAAATTTATCAAAAATTATAATTGAAAAATCAATAAATAATAAATGAGAAATAAATAAATAATAAATAATATATGTTTGATCAATTTATTAATTTCTAATCAAAATAATTATTAATGAATAAAAATTATTTTTTGTATTATTACAAATAGCAATTCTAAAAATAAATTAAAGTATTCTAAATATTTTATGTTAAATATTTTGACTGCCATGTCAACTTTAATGAGGGCCGATAAATTGTAACATTGAAATTTAAAATTTTCAAACATATAAGTAACATATTAAATACTTTTATGGAATGTAGAAAAACACATTCATATAAATAGATAATCTAATGTTTTATAAGTTGCAACTTATATATTGGTGCCGTGGAAAATAAAATTATTTTTAAAAAATTAAAAACTTTTAAAATAACAAAATATGTTTTTCGGCCTAAGGCAATATTTTACTCAAATTGGACTTGTGGTCCATGTGCGTATTTTATTGCGTTATAAAGATGCAATTTTGTAAAATTGGATATTACAGAATATTTTATTCTGATTATACTGAAAAATTTAAGCCAAAAATATTTTTAGTTTAAATTCAAATTAACAAGAAATAATTTTACATAATTAATTATTTTGATTAGGTTCTATTAAATCAGCAGTGGTCAACCCACGTCCCAAGACGTTTGAAAATGCGGCCCGCCAAATGATTTGAATTTTACAAAAATGTATGTAACTACTAAAATATAAAATACTAAAACTGCTCATAAAGTTTATTTGCAATTTTACAAATTAATTTTTTTTACATAAGTACTACTCATATATATAGTAATTTAACATTTATAAATATTAAATTATGTGAATAAAAACAAAAAAAAATCAGTAATGTAAATCGTAAAGAAATCGAAAGAAAATTAAATTTTGAAAATAATTTTAATGTACTGTATTTAAAAATTACAAAGTTTATTTTGTAAGAAATATGATGGATACCTCGACGTCCCCAGTACTAAGGCAGATCTTGCAATGTCTGACAGTCATACTTTAAAGATATTTTTTAAACACATTGACGAATTTTTAATTTTTAAGTAAAATACTAATATTCTTTTATTGTTTATTATCGGGTTTAGATTAAGATGAATTAGTATCTTTACCAGAGCTTGTGTTATCCGAAGTAAGAAAAATTATTCCTGAGGATTGTGTAGGGTATTTTAGATATATTTCTAATAATACCATTAAGTGTGCAGCACAAATACTTTATACTCATAATTAAATTATTTGTGCTGTTTTAATTTGTATTTTGTAATTTAAATTAATAAATAAAATTATTTGATCAAATCTTCATTGTTGAAATAGACCCTCAAATGACATAAAATCAAAATTTCATTTCACATAAACATTTGTTTAAATTTCAATTTTCACTAATTTCGTTTGGAGTCTATCGGGAAATATGCGTTCCAATCATGTATTTTGTGCACCTAATGTTTCAAATAAATCCCATTTCCCATTATTTACAAATATATCATGCTATCAATGCACATTATGCAAGAGTTTGTTTACAAATAATTACATAACCTCACAGTTTGTCAGTAAAATCTGACCAGAGGAATAACACAAGTAAAAGAAAAATAAATCGGACTCCAAAGGGTTACGTTTTACTAGAATATCTTGAAATAAAAATTAAATTTCACTGATTTGATTTTTATTAAAGGATTTTTACATTTTTAAAGCTTTTTTTAAACGCTTTTGGTTCAGAATTTGATTAAAGAATTCAATTTTAAGACAATACTAAACACGATATTAAGCTTATAAAGAATTCTTACGAGTAATAAAGTGTATAAAAGTTTAATAATTCGTCAAATATTTTTTCCGATTTTTCGAGCGTTAATTATAGTATTAATCGAATAATAATTAAATATAAATGAGTTAGATGATTTAAACAAATATATACTTACTGTTTTTTAAGCATATTTATTAAAAAATGTTATTTTTTAAATAACAGGAAAATATAACGCATCAATATCTTTTAATTAAAACTATTTATTTAAATTTTAAATTGTACAAATGTTTTAATGCGAGTTCAATTAAATAATATTTTTAATGTAAATTTCTTTAAAACATAACTAAATTTTAGTACATACTCATGAAACATTTTAAAATTTATTGTAGAATAAATTTATATTTCTTCAACAAATTTAAGCTAAAAATTAAATTTCAACAAACAAAAATTTCTTTTATTATTCAATTTTTTTCAGTTTTCGTTTTCATTTTATGTTTTCACATTTTCAAATTCTGAATCCTCCAAATTTTATTTTTTTTTAATTTAGTATAAACATTACAATAAAAGATTAATTCAAAATTTTATTATATTTAATAAAATTTAAAAATTTAAAAGTATTTAATCATTTTAAATAATTTATTTAAAAAAATTTACTTACGCATTTATTATTAAATCAAACAAGATTAAAGATATATAAAAAACGTTTCCCTAATATTTTTGTTTGTTTGTTTTGTTTATTTCTTTCAAAAAAAAATGAAATTTTATAATTTTGTAATTTTGTAATGATCTAGATTTCTAAACGAAGCAAAACATATTATACTTTCATATAGTAAGGTTTTTCATAAGTAAGCTTTATGACAATCACTTATCTTTTATTTTTATATTGTTTAAATGAAGACTAGTAATAATAAAGTTAATAGAACTATTAACATTCCTTACCGTTTATGATAAATGGCACTCAAATTAAGATTTGTAAAAATTTATTTAATAAAAATAAATTGAAATTAAAATCAGTGAGGAAGAAAAAAGAAGAATATAATTTTATAATATATTTTATAATTTATTGTAATTTGTTAAACACATTAATTAAAATAAATTTAGTTAAGAAATTGTGTATTTTCATTGTTCAATTTTGTGAATTTTACCAGTAAGGACTTTCTGAAAATAATAGATATGGAAGTCACGCATTGTATCCTAAGTAACTCTGTGAGCCAGTCTATCTAATTTGTGACTCGTACGATGTAGTTTTATCATATCTATTGTTTGCTATTCAAAAATACCTAGGAACAGTTGTATTGCATAATTTTATTCTCCTTTCAAATTATTAAAAAGCTCTGATAAGGTTTTAACTTAGTTTTCAACCTCAATATGATTTATGATAATATTATGGCTTTTCAAGCAAAATATATTTCTTTTTCTATATGATTCTGATCTATTTAGAAATAAATCGTATGACTGAATCTCAAAAATCTCCAATATCAGAGCCATTTCATAGAGATTGACTCTGCCACTCCTCTACCAAATGTTTCTGCTTTTCGAAAAACAGTGTATATCAAATCACTTTCTTAAAATGTGATGCAACGTACACAGAGGAAACACAGAACAATGCAAACGCAACTCAATGAATACATCAAAAACAAAACCAAACACTACAAGATGCGATCAAAAATACATTATAAAGATTACCCACAGAAACTTAAAAAAAAATCTTTTAAAATTTAATTTTTTTCTGAAATTAACATTTTTTATGAATAACTAAAAACGTTTTTATATTTTTAACATAAATTGCCTTTCCATGTCAATTTTAATCTTTCAAAAACAAGTTATGCAAACCACTAATAAAACTTTTAATTTGAATAATTATAAACAAAATTTAATAAAATACTTTAATAACAAATATGCATGTCAAATACATAGATTTCCAATATATATATTTGGTTTTGTTTACAGCCTTTAACTACCATTTCCTTTTCAAACAAAACTTTCTAGTTTTTGACACCCATTAATTATTTCGTCAGTATGACAGAAAACAAGAAAAGATTATATGAAGAAGAAAATAGAAGTTTTAAATTAAAATAGGATGATTATGCGTTTATTGAAAGAAACGGTAAACCAACATGTCTTATGTGCAACCAGACACTGCATCATGAACAGAACCACGGAAGTTTTATCATCACTTATCCCTATAATACCATTATAATACCATTATAATACCATTATACCAAAATGAAAGCTGGGCTAAGTTCCCAGCACAATTTGTTATCATCATTTACTAATGAAAGTATTTTTGTTGTAGAGACTAGTTACACCATATCCTGGAATATTGCCCTTATACAGAAGGTGAATTAATAAAGAAAAATATATGTAAGGTTGTCAAGATGCTAGCTTCTAATAATACCAAATTACATAGATTGGTTGGACAAATTTGATTTCACGCCATACAACCGAGAGACGTGTTTTTGAAATGAGTAGAGATTGTGTAGAACAGCTAATAGTTGATATAAAAAACATTGTAGCACTTAGTTTAGCTCTCGATGAATCTACAGACATTCAAGATAATCCACAACTAGATGTATTTATCCGATATTTATCTGCAATGTCGATGCAACCGTGAAAGAAGAATTGCTGGATTTAGTAGCACTCAAGGATGCAACCCGTGGGATTGATATTAAGAATACACTGGACACAATATTGTCATCTAATAGTATACCTTTGAAGCGACTCGTAATCATTGCAACCGATGATGGATCTGAATGTTAGGTAACAATATAGGTCTTGTTGCTCTTTAAAAAAGTGATCCGAGAATACCTGATTTTATATATTTTTTTATATCTATTTTTTAATCTCAATGTTGGGCACGGCCTACAGTTGTGAATCTTTGTATTCTGCAATGAAGTATATTAAGTCAAAATATCTCTCGCGGCTAACAAATGTACACTTATCCGAACTTCTTCACATTGTATTAATAAATTATAAGCCAAATTTTAAGACATTTGTAGCCGAAACGCCATCCCAAAAAAAGAAACATTTGATAGTGAATAATAAATCAATTTTAAAATTAATGATTGCTTAAAAACATGTATGTAAAAATAAATTTTGTTATTTTTATTTTTGTTAAATTGTGGCTCTCCATAATTTAAGTTTATGATTTTGGCTCTTATGGAAGAAAAGGTTGGCCACCCCTGTTATATAATAATGAAATAATATTAAATAATATAACAAAAATTAATTAATATTTAAATAAAATAATATTCGTTAGCTATTTTTTATTTATTCGTATTTTGAGTATAATTGTGGAATGGGAAAAATAAAATTACTTTAAGAGGAAGTATGAAGAATAAAGGTTGAGACACCTGTTATAAAAGATCAATCTTGCTTTTTCTTTTAAATTTGCAGTTAAAGCAAAATTTATCAGAAAATCTTCATCTTGTATATAATGTAGATAAAATGAATTACATTAATATTGAGGCATTTTACTAAATTTCAAGAATTTATTTGGTATTAAATGTATTGGTATAATGTCAAATCAGTTTTTTGTATTTCATTTTTAGTTGTTTACATTTTTGCCTGTTTTAAGTTGTCAGGTGCTAAAAACTGTCAAAGTGGATTATCTAAAAATCAAGTCAATTTTTTAAATAAAACATTAATAAGAATTTCAGAAAACAAAGTTACAAATGACAAAAAACCAACAAAATATTGTACCTTAATTCCAGGGAGAGTAAAGATGATTCAAAGATGGTTGCATTGATAAATGAAAGTGAAAATTTAAATTTATATAGTTAAAATATCAAACGAATAAATGAAATTTTTATTTTTTCATTGTATACCTAAATATATTTAATTATCGTGAAACAGTCCCAATTTAATTATTATAAATAGGACTCTAAATATATACATTTCAACATTTTTCATAATTAACACACTCTTATTATAACAACTATTATTTATCAAATATTTTATTTATAAATTTTAATTAATTAATTATTTTTAATAATAAAAATTAATAAAAATTCCTGTTTTAATCAAACATTATACAGGGCAAACGCATTTTAGAAACTTATTATTTATTAAAAAAATTTAAATATATTTATTAAACTGAATTTATGATATAAATGTTTCAGCGAAATATAATAATACGCATGTTTTACATATTATTATTTCGACATTGTTGTCAACATTTTATTGTCAAATATATATATATATATATATTATTCATGGTAAATATTAAATATAACAATGGTAACACTATATGATACTGTTACTAAAAAAGGTGAAGAAGGAGATTAATAATTATATTGTTAATATTTACCTTATTTTAATCACTCTAAGACATATAGAAGGCTTGATTGAGGATGACCACCACAAAGTTAACATATTACATGATATTATCATTTTCGGAATTTAAACAAAAGTTATTCATAAATTTAAAATACTTCAGAAATTTGGTGATTGTCAAACATTTGTATTTGTCAAATTACTTTTTATTAATTTTAAATGACCATTCGACATCAACTTTAAGTATAAATATGATTGATGAATTTAGATATAATAAAATTCAAATTAAAGAAAGAAATATTATAGAAATGTTCATGATTTTAATCTCATAAATGCCCAAGTTTTATTAAGCTCGTTTTGTCAACCAATTAAGTGTAAGGCAGAAATTAATTTAGATATAGCCAGTCAAATTTTAACCAAAGTTGCAGTTAGTTAACTCAATGCCATTAGTGCTCAATTACTGTTGAATGAAATATGTTTTCCATGTTGTCCTTAGATTAAAATGTGACCACGTCCATTTTACCATAAAATCACCTAGACCTTATAAAATGCATTGAATCTTAAATGTTTGTATATTGTAACATTTCTTTTTAATAAATATTTTTCATTTCAGTTGTTTTAGCTATTATATTTATGTACTTCATTTAGCAATTTAACCAACCAAAACACCCAAACACAAAACTGAAAATTTAATTTTTGATTTAATTTTTAATATTATGACGTTTTCTATTTAATCTTCATTTAATTTTGCATGAATACTGTTTATTTTAATTACTTTACATTATCTTTAGTGTGTTTTAAGTCACATGAAAATTTTTGACTGTTGAAAAGACATACATCTTAAATTGCTATGTATAAACGTCTATATCATATTCTTTTCGAAAATTGACATAACTCTCCAAATCTGAATTTTGCCACGAATTTCTTGCAATTCTATTTTCAGCTTATGTCGGGACCTTTATTTAGGAGAAATACATCACAATATTACAATGCTATGAACTGTAAACCGTCTTCTTCAATCATGTAGAAATTTAACGAATGTTTTACATTCATTAAAATTTAAATTAAAAGTCCCGCAATGACGACTGTTAGTGTTTTCAAAAATAAATTCCGTTTTGTGTAAAGGAAGTTATTCGAAAAATAACAATAACAATATATATTATTTTACCTTGTAAATTAAATTGAAAATTCATAATAATTAAAGCATATTAATTATTCACGTTCAACGAAATTTTACAATTTATATTGCAATACTTTTTAATTTTTTTGATTAATTTTTGTCATACTGGGAAACTTCAAATAACGCCAAATTGCGTACATACACTAATCTTAGGTATAAAAATTTTGGTTTATCAAGTTTATTAACAATGATAAAAAATTTAAAATTTAAATGATATATTGTATAAAATATTAAATGTAATATTAATGAAATATTGTATATTTTACAAATTTTTTATATTTTACGGCTAATACAGAAAAGCAGAAAAAATCATTTTCATATTTTGTCATATTATTAAATATTTTTCATATTATTTACAGTAATAATTGTTGAGTATTAAATTATTTATTA
Source organism: Schmidtea polychroa (assembly GCA_959609185.1). Taxonomy (NCBI): domain Eukaryota; kingdom Metazoa; phylum Platyhelminthes; order Tricladida; family Dugesiidae; genus Schmidtea; species Schmidtea polychroa. The sequence goes on along the minus strand of CAUHTR010007635.1, from coordinate 67,337 downwards.
TAAAATTGTAATATAGTAATCTATATTTATAATTTCATTTTATGCAATTAATGGTTACCTTATTCTAGTTTTAATTAACTTAATGAATACAAATTTTTAAAAATTGAAACAAAAAGGATAATCGAAATTTAAACATTATAAACAAATCCGATTTATTTTTGTCACTTCGGCGCATTAGCAATTAAAGAGAAAAGGAACTAAAATCTGTAATTTTAACAGGAACAAAGTTCCACAAAATAATTACACAGCCATGAAAACAGAGAAATTAAATTACAAAAGATTAATAATTAGCATAAAACTGAGTTTGCTGTGCTAAATCGAGAATTGCTTTATAATTTATTAATATGAAATTAGTTAAATTATAAGTAATGAAATTTGATAGTGACCAGTTGGGAATTTATTTTACATTAAACCATAATTTGCACATTTATTTACAAATTTTATTGGTTCTTATATGATTCTTATGTCCTTTTAGAAACAATTAATATTTAAAATTAAGAACATTTTCAGGTAGTCAAAAAGTAAGCAATTTTATCTGTTATAATAATATTAGTAATAATAATAATAATAATAATAATAATAATAATAATAATAATAATAATAATAATAATAATAATAATAATAATAATAATAATAATAATAATAATCGATATAATTATTAAAAGTTAAATTACAAAAATTTAATTAATTAAAGTTATCCAGTCTAATAAAACACAATTCAAATTTATAACAAAAATAATTTCAAAACGTAACAATATTATTATTATTATTATTATTATTATTATTATTATTATTATTTAAAACAGTAAATAATGATCAAAACATTCCTATATGATAGTAGTCATTAAATGAAATATTGATAAACATATATTGTTGTTTGATACAGAAAAACAAAAATATACATTAGAGAAATTGAAAATTTTCTACTTTATTAGCATTAGTCAATTATTAATATTCATATATTTACGACGACTACGATAAAAGCAATGCTAACATCGGTTTTTAAATTAAATTTATTTATTTCGTTTAAATAATTGATTAAAAACCTATATTGTTAACAAATACTTAATGTTTCTTGTGCTAATAAATTGGCGATATATTTCAAGCCCCAATACTGATATTTCTCAGGTAGTTTGAGGTTTATTATTAAAATTAAAAAGCTATATTATCATCTTATTGGAACTATTTCTAACAACTGAAAAGCGAAGTCATTGAATTTTTCTTTTCCATAAGGTACGTCATTATTATCTATGTATCTATTAAACATTATATAAACATTATTTTGATTCACAAAAAATCTGGTCATTCTTAGTCCTTCATCAAAGAACTCTCTCGGAAAACATTGGAGTTTTTCTTCTACTAATTTCACTGTCTTTAATTAGTCATTATTGTCAATTAATACAATTTTAATAATTAATCTAAAATATATATAAAGGATTACAATATAAAATCCAGTGATACTTTGAAATATATTAAAAGATTTTGATTAGGAGCTTCAAAAACCAAATTCAAAGGATTAGTTGCCATGAGAATTCGAAAACATTTAATAAACTTCTTCAATGTTTAACACAAATTTGAAAAAAAATTCAAAATTATTTCTTTATTTAAATGCATTTACAGCCAAAAAATTATAAAAGTGAAGGAAATTATCACATGAATAGTAAGGTTGTGCAAATATATATGCCTGTACGAAATAATTTGGAAGAAAATAGAACAGCATTTACTTGAAAGATAAGGAATTAAAATGTTGTGTTTTAATATGAAAAAGGATTTGTTAGGAAACTTTTGAGTTTCCATGTTTCCAATGTATGTAATTATTTTATTGTCATTAAAATTCATTTTTAATATTAAAATTCCCTATTTATTGTATATTATAATTTCGTTAAAAAAGAAAATTATTTACAGCAAGCAAAACGAGCATAATTATTTTTATTAATATTATTTTCTTTGAAAAAATATTCAATTTTATAACTTAAATTTAAAAATGAAAAAAAATTCATTTTTTCCAACAAAAAATTTTTCCATTAATTGTTTTGTGATTATTTCAATTCCATATGCGACTGGTTGAGGAAAGAGGAGATTTATTCAAAATCGAAAAGCTAGTTATAAAATTTTAAGTAATCCCATGGGCTGAATTTAATTGATAAACGAATGCTTCGAACTGATTTTTATTTCGATCCTGATCTTTATTAATTATTTAATGTTTTTAAATTCTTGTTGATAAATCTTGTTAGTTTCGATCTTGTCGATGATAGCGGCGTACACAAACGTTTCTCAATTGTATAATAATATTATTATTATTATTATTTTTATTATTATTATTATTATTATTATTATTATTATTATTATTATTATTATTATTATTATTATTATTATTATTATTATTATTATTATTATTATTATTATTATTATTATTATTATTATTATTATTATTATTATTATTATTATTATTATTATTATTATTAATATTATTATTATTATTATTTTATTATTATTATTATTATTATTATTATTATTATTATTATTATTATTAATATTATTATTATTATTATTATTTTATTATTATTATTATTATTATTATTATTATTATTATTATTATTATTATTATTATTATTATTATTATTATTATTATTATTATTATTAGATTTTTACACTCCAGAATTTTTTCAACGGAATCTGATGATTTGATATCAATATGTTGAGGATTTACTAATAAGAAAGTCATTCAAAAATTATAATGTCATGGCTTGTGAAAATATTTTAAAAAATAAATATATATTGAAACTTGCAAAATTCGCTTTTATTTTTAAATGTATATTAAAATCCAAAAATAATTTTTCAAAACCAAAAATACATAACTAAAACAAATGTTTTGTAAGTTTTCCAGTCATCTTTAACTTATATTTAACTTAAGTGTGATTATAAATTTTAAAACTAATAAAACATTATTTTTGATTATATTAATAATTTTCTATGAAAAATGTTTTAATGAAATTGAAATGAAAGAAAATCGAAAGTTGTCTAATTTTGATTATTTCTCTACGATTCCTGTTTATTGATATTTTACAAAGATAAAGCTGGAGGCTGAAATCGACCATTTTCAATGAAATTTACAGAATTACAACATATTTTCCTCAACGGACGCGAAAATAATAACTCTAATTATAATCCTGAAGGATATTCTTGTTTAAAATTTTATTGAAAGCTCAATTTTCTTCCCGGAGAAAAAAATTCATAAAATTTAATTTTTCATAAAATCAACTTTTTATTTTATCCGATTGATTTATGACTTTTCTTTTATTTAGTTCCGGGTTTTATCGGGTAATAAAAATGTTTTTAAGTTTTAAAAATAAATAATAGATTAACATAAAATTTCTTTTTTTTATCATTTCTTCTCAAACAATAAATTAATATTTTTATTTATTTCTCAACTCTTTTTCAAGTGTTTTGTAGTGGAATCTTAATTTATTTGTTTAAATGGAAACAAAAAATATTATTTTATATTATTAATTATTTTTTGTCAAGTGTTTATTTAATTTAATTTTTGATAAAGACAGTATTGAAAGGATTGTGTTTTTTGATGAAAGAATTTTTGGAGGCAGATTTTTATTGAAATTTTCTGGTAATTGTTGTTAGTTTAGGTTTCAATATACTTATTAAGATGATTGTAAAAAATTGACAATCAGTGTTTATCAAAAAAAAAACGAGTAACAAATTGAGTCTCTGGAAAATTAAATAACGTTGGTATACCTAAGTTTTGTTTATATAGGAAAGAGGTAATGAAATTTTAACGGATATGTATAAGAAGGTCTAGGTTAAGGATGAGAGTTTTAATTTTATAAACATAGTGTTATTTAAAATAAAAAGTGTAGAAATATTACACTTTTGTCACAGTGCCTCTTTGTGTTTTATTTATTTATGTGATTTTCGTTTAAAAATAGTTTATTAAAAATCTTTCTGTATACTGATAATATAGAACGCACATATTTTGATTACTTTGGAGAAGCTATTTTATAATTGTAATTATTTCTTTAATAGCAACGGAATTGCTTTGAAAATTGATTTTCCCATGGGAGAGTTCAGTTACCTTGAAAGGTCTTAACATATAATTCTATGTTCTTAGTTAAATCATGAGGGCTTTCTATAGACTTCTATAGTAACTAGAATGGGATGATAAATGACTTATGTTTCTGAACTAAACAAAGAAGTTTTAACAGCATCTAACAGTCATCAATTTGATGTTTCCATAAAAAGGATTTAACTTTAAAATCAATTAGGAAATAGCTGAAATGGAAAGAAGTCTGTTGCTTATATCTAGTTAGTTAATTTATTTATATGGTTTCCCAAATAAATTTTGCTACTGAGTTTTTTGTTTATTGAAGAAATTCGTGAACAAAATTGTTTGAATCAAGTATGAAAATATAACAAAAGAAATTAAAATATGATATTGTTGACGATAATAAAAGATTTTTGCTAATATCTTTCCAAAAATATTTTCCATATAATAAAAACGACAGGAAATTAAAAACCCTTCGTTTTGGAGGTACTCTTTCGTTTTTCTAATGTTTTTTCTTTGATTGCATTATCCTCTAAGTCTTAATCCACAATTTTCGGTTTTGAAGAACTTGAGCTTCATCTCATAATTCTCAAACAAACCTTTTATTATTTAATGATATCAATTGCAGAGAAAAGTTACAATAATAAAATATTAATTGAAACAAATCCATAAACTAAAAAAAAATCATGTAAAGATTATTAGTTAAAGATTTATTAATTAGTTTCCCAACATTCAAAAGGTGGATTGGGAATTGCTGAATAGAGCCTATTTGGACTTTGATTACTTTTTCCCATTAAATTCTAATATTTCTGTTACTCGAGTCGAAATGCGTCTTTTGTGGAACAATTAATTTTCAATTGATCTTGAACTGGTGAAGTGACAAAGTAAACCTACTCGAACCAGCGATGTGAATACGTAGACTACGTAATTCCATATGATTAAATTAAATAAGTCGTTTCAAAGAAATTTCACAGATTTTCTTTTCTGTCTTTATTTGCTTTTCTGAGTGAGAGAGAAAGAAAAAAAAACTCGTATACATATATATGCATTTGTTCAATTCAGGTGGAAAAGGTTTTTATCTTATAGTGTTAAAACTCACAATGTGATTAAGAACTACTGAGGAATAGTTTAAAAATACATTGGAGAAAAGGATTACTATCCTTGATTTGAGATGAAAACTTATATCTCCAATTACAAAACAATCCATTCGTGTCTGATATAACATATTTTTTCCTAAATTCTTTGATTGTTTTAATGAAAATAATGTTTTATAATTTCTTGTAATTTCAAATAAAGTTTCAATATATTTATTTATTTTCTTTAAAATAATCATTTTTGATATCCATTAATATAGAAAGGAAGTCGGATAGGTAGTTCCTTGTATAAATTTTGAAATTTTATTTCCTTATTTCAGTTGTATATTTTAATGTATTTATTAGATGTTTTTTCGGTTAATACAATTTTTCACATAAGTCGTTTTTAATATCGAATACATATATATTAATTTAACCATATATATTAATTTTTATTAAAATAGTTTAATTTTTTTTAAATTACATTGTAATTATAAAAATATTTTTTTGTTTAAATATTTTAATTATTTTTGTTGGAAAATTTTAATTTAATTTAAATTAGCTTGATAAATAGTTTAATATAGATACTTATGTATTTACATGTCATATAGTGTAGAATTGAATAAATTTTTAATAAAGAAAAAATGATTAAGAAATGAATGTTTTGATTTGAAGTATATTGTTATAAATTATAAATCCTAGAATTTTTCTTAAAATGTACTCTTTATCCATAAAATTGTAAGTTACATTTATATTTATGACTGTAATCAAAATATGGCAAATGTACTTTTCCCGGATTAATTTCTACCTTGACGTTATCCCAAAAATCTGGGAGATTGGTAGACGCAGTTCTTTTGAATCTTTTGAACATTTTTTGAATCAATTTAAATGATTTATTTCAACAAAAAAATATATAGTATATAAATATTTAATATTTTATTTATATATAGAATATTTATGTAATTAAATTTTTCAGTCAAATAGTTCTAAATAAACGATAAAATAATTATTAAATTTATATAGTAATTATTTAATTACTTTTTTATCAAAATTTAAATATTAAAATATTGTTATTATTAAAATAGAACATGCATGGTGTGAAGAAATAATTTTAATTGAAACCAAATGAATTATTAATTGAGTTTTCACAATTAACTTTTTCTAAAATTAAAGTCTAGTCGAGCTTTTAATCCAATTATAATGTTTGTTTTATTGTATAAAATGAGTCTTGGCAAATCAACAAAAACATTTAATGAATGCAAACTGCAAAATTAGATGTATAATCAAATAAAGTTAATTTTAGATGTATTTAATATTAATTATTTCTGGCTATGAATTAAAATATAATAACAAAACGTTTTTTTCCAAAAATAAATTAATAGTTAATTGAAATTAATAAATTAAAATTATAAATCACAACTAATAAATATAATTTTCTCCATTGAATTGTATAAATTAAGGAATAATATTTAATTTAATTTAATTACTTTTAAATTATTATTATTATTATTATTATTATTATTATTATTATTATTATTATTATTATTATTATTAATATTATTATTATTATTATTATTATTATTATTATTATTATTATTATTATTATTATTATTATTATTATTATTATTATTATTATTATTATTATTATTATTATTATTATTATTATTATTATTATTATTATTATTATTATTATTATTATTATTATTATTATTATTTAAATTTGTAATTATTAATAATACTATTATTAATTTGTGATAATAAATAATGAAAATTGTTTCCATTTTTACTTAATTCTTTTTAGCATCTGTATCTAATAATGCTAAATTTATTTGTTGATGTTGGTGGGATACATTTCAATTGAAGCATAAAAGTAATCAAATGAAAACAGAATAAATATATCATATATTGTTTTATCGTAACAACTTACTATTATCCATTAGTAAACAGAGATAATATCAACAATATTTCATTCCGTCAACATTTTCTGGTTTATTTAGTAATGGAATTCCATATAGAGCACTTCAATTTGGAACAATTGGTTTGCTAAAATTTTAATCTTTCTATTTTCATCGTTTCAGTCTCTACATAAGTGATTGCATATAAAATAACAATGATATATTAGTTTTGTTTTATAGTTGAAAGTTAAAGTTTTATATTTCACGTGTCAATGTTCATAAAATTCTTTAACAACATAATACCGAAAATATCATTTCCTATTATTATTATTATTATTATTATTATTATTATTATTATTATTATTATTATTATTATTATTATTATTATTATTATTATTATTATTATTATTATTATTATTATTATTATTATTATTATTATTATTATTATTATTATTATTATTATTATTATTATTATTTTAGTGTTAACGAATTTGAAATGCAACATGGATAAAAACTGTAAGGATGTTGACGGTAGCACATGTCACCCTGGAGCTGGAGCTTGTACATGTCCCTATAATACTCTCTATGTTCCTCAATTACATGCATGTAGTAGGTATTTAATATGTTAAATATCTCAGCTTTACTTATAAAAGTATTCAATAATTTTAAAATTTGTAAATATTTTTTGTTTTAATTGTCGTTTATAATAGTTCATTTGCATTACTTCCAATTGTTGTCAATAGTTCTCCTATTGTAATAGCTTCAGTAATCTGCTAGAAATTAGTTGGGCATTTTATTTTATTTTATTTATTAATTTGACTCAGTAAGTAAGATTAACTTATTCTTCTGCCTTTCAGATATAGTTTGTTTGTTGTTTTAACTAATCCTCATGAAATTTTAATGCAGGTGAATTGTTAACAAAAAATCAAAATGAAAAATCCGTAAAATTTAATTGATTCTATTTCGAATTAAAATCTTCATGAGCCTCTAGAGTAAAGGATAATTTCTTTTTTAATTAATCATTATTAAAAAAATGTAATATTTTAAGAAAATAATGAAAAGAAATATTTAAATGGTTTGACTTTTCTTTCTCATTTTGTTAATTTAAAATTATGAATGTTTTACAACAAGTAAAATTCATTAGTTTGGTTCTTATAAGAGGCTCTCTAATCTTATATTTTATATATATATATTTTCGACTCATCATTTAAAAATTCATTTTTAATTGAAATTCCCTTAAAATCTTTTAATTATCAATTAAATTTGGAGGTCAAAAAGACATACGTACGGTATTGCATTTTATTCATATTCAATGTGGGTAAAAAAGCATCATAAAAAAAGAAAACATTTGCCAATTTTTTGGAAAAAATTTTGTCGTGCTGATATTCAAAAAGAAGAGATTATTTTAGATTAGATTAGGATGCTTGCAAGAAACACAAGATGAACAACTTTAGCCACTATTGAATAAAGATGAAAACCAGACAACCCGTAACCTTGCGAAGAGACTTAATGAAAATACATTTCATCAAGGACTTTCTGGTATAGGATAATATTTGCAAACAAAAAAAGACGAGAGATTATTATTTGCGTTTTGAGTCATTGCAGCCAAATGAAACTATTACTGCAATAGTCAGTTATTAAAGATGAATTTTAAGAAAAGGAATTAAGAATTTATTCGTGCCCTACACCACCAACATTCATACTCTTGCAACATGTTCTAAATTAGCACATCTCAACAACCTCACCAACCTTTAAGTGAAAATTCTTCAAATCGAAAATCGAAGAGTTATACTAGAAAGGAATCCATATGCTACCTGACAGACAGCGAAAGATGTTTATTAAATAATAATATTAACATTTATAATTATTCATTTTTGAAATTTAATAAAAAATAAACCTGTTATACATTGTATAATTTCAACCTACATTATAATTTTAGATTCAGCAAATGTATTTTCATTGAGAGTACAGTTCTATTTTCCCTTTTGTTGTAAATCCTATTTGTGTTAAAAATTTGATTAATTTGACCTCTTGGCTTTCATTAAATTTAATTTTCAGTAAATTTTCAACGAAATAAAAATAAATATAAATAAATAAAAAAAGTTTCATGAAAAATCTTAGACAAAACAAATGAAACTTCAATTAAAAAAGAGAAAAATTAATAAAAAAATTGTTAAATTTAAAGAAAAGTATAAATTTGTTTTAATATTCATATTTTCTGGTAGAAAATAATAACATTTGTATAAATTGTAATATTTGTTCTTTAAATGTATATTTTGGCAAAAGAACTGTTTTGGTCAGGAAGTATTTGTTATAACGAAGTAATTTGATCAAACTAAGATTAAAAAGAAAATTGTCTAACAACATTCGGTTAAATCTATTTGTTAGGAGTTTTCAGTTGAGAATTAAATATTTTAAATATTTTGTAAAAATAGTTTAAAATAAATTCAAATGGTAAAATAATTAAATTGCTAAAATCAGAAATGCATTTTAAATAATATATTATTGTAAAATATTTATATGTTATCATTTTGGAGTATTTAAATATGTAATTTTACAGTGTTTAGCAATAAATAAATAAAATATTTTATTTTAATATTAAATAATAAATTAAAAGTGAAAAGATATTTAAAAGTGTAGATTTTGTATCAAAATTTTAAGTAATAAATTGTTTTATTTAATTTGAAAAATATTTAGTTTGAAGGCGAACCTATTTTTTAAACATTTGTTTGAAAATTCAACATTATTGTGGCATTAATAATAATATTTGGATTATGTCTTTACGTTCAGATTTACCAAATATTTACTATATAAAAGAGCAATTCAATCATTGTTTGGAAAGGGGTGTCTTCATTTTATGTTTAAAATAATTTCATGATATTCATGAAATATTTTCCATTAACCGTATTTAAAATATTGTATTTATTAATTTTGAGTATTAACTCAATATTTAACTATGTCAATTACAAAATAAATTAATATAATTGCTATTAAAAAGAAGTTGATACTGTTAGAAGACAAAATCTTTTATTAAGAAACTGAGTCCAATTACAATATAGGATTTTAGACATTTATTCTAATAATGAATTTCTTTGCATTTTGAAAATTTGTTGAAGGTCACAGTATTTCAAGTGAAATTAAAACAAAAAATATGAAGAAGTAAAGTTGTTGATCATTAAAAAATACAGACTACAAAAGCTATTTGATAGCATTATTGTTTTATTAAACTGATTAATTAGATGTATACACCAAGAAATTAACTGTCGTTAGCATCAATAGGGGCAGTAAATAGCATCTTTGAAAGCCCTAAAATATTTCGCAAGCCGCAAATAAATAATAATAAATAAAAAACAAAAAAATAAAAAATAGTTTTTATTATGCGACTTAAATTAAACAATATAATAATTTCATTTAAATAATAAATAATTATAAATGGCTACTTCTTCCAATAGGATATTTGCGTTTTTATTCGCTTACTTAATTTTTCTGTCTATTTTTATAGTTGAAATTGCACATTCTTAAACGGGTTTACAGATTCACGTCGATTATTGAAGCTCATTTTTGTTTTTGTTATATTTCATTTTAAAAAGTTTAATTTTTTTTTAAATTTGCCTCTTAAACAATAATAATTGCATTTGGAACCATTAAATAACATTTCACGAATATGTAACTAAATTACTTTCGACCCTGCAACTCCATATATTACTGATTCAATTTTTCTGTAATTTCTACCAAGAAACATAACTATTCCAACCACTCTTCATTTCTTAATTCAAGAGTTGGCACATACTTTTTGCCATAAAAGATTCAATTTCTTCTTGTAATTTAAAATATCGGCTTTCACATTTCCAACGACTTAGCTATCTAATATTGGTAAAAAAATGATGTTGCCATATTGAGATTCTAATTCATTAAGGTATGCTCTAAATTGTTAATGTTTAAGAGCATGTGAATGTATACTGTGAATGTATACACTCTCAGTGCCATGTCAGTCATTTTTGACTGACAGCGCTTTGCCGCTCGCACCACAACAGGTGTTTTACAAGTAAATATGTAATTTATTTTGTCGTCAGACTCATTTAACTAACAATACTCTGTGTCAGGTTGATTTGTCTGACAGAGACTTTGTTTAAAATTAACTTGTCAGGTCAATGTGTCTGACAATAACAAGTTAAAAATGTGTGTTTTTTCTGTGGCACTGAGAGTGTTAATCTATTACTTATAAATTTATAAAACATTTGACATATTACATTATACTTTTTCTATTTATGTTGTGTTATATTGCTAATTTTATTTTACAAACTCTTTAATATTTATGTTTTAATGATGAATTATTTCGAAATTTATTTATTATATTGAAAATTTTAAACAAATAGTTTATGGAACATCTTTGAAGCAAATTCTCTACAGAAAATCATATTTTCATTCAGCAGTTGAAATCCTAGACAAGTTCAGCAAACACTTTCAATGCTTTCTATTGAAATCTAATTTAAACAAATTAAATTTGAAAATATTTGTTGTTTCAAATTAGTTTCCTGTTTTAAATAATTGATAAAAAAATGATTTGTTTCCACAGAAATTAAAAGACAATTTCAAAAAAAAATCAACGATAGAGCAGTCGGTTTGAGCGTGCCATTGTTCTAATATATGTAATTGAAAAGTAACTCATTTTGTTTTTTAAAAGTCACGATTTAAAAGATACTGGGAAATCATTGAACAATTTTTTTTGTCAGAATAATAATGTTAAAAAGCAAACGATTAAACCATTATAAAACTTCAAAGCAACTTTCAGCTTCTATTCAATGAAATTCGGTAAGGAAAAATATGGCGCCATACACTTTTAGATAATTATATAACTATTGTTCTGTCAAGTTGTCGCATATATATATATATATATATATATATATATATATATATATATATATATATATATATATATATATATATATATATATATATATATATATATATATATATATATATATATATATATATATATATCGATACTTTAGCTAACGTGACTCGGGGATTAAATATTATTATATTATTTAATATTTTGTAAAATAATCAATTTAATTTGTAATTATAATGTTTTCATTAAAGGAAAATCAATATATATTGTCTTACACTGGAAATAACTTCATCAATTAAAACAAAATTAATCCCAAATAATTAAAATATCTACTGTTTTGCGTAATTTAAAATATTTTAAAGCCTTAAAAAAGAAAATAATATTATATAAGATGCTTTATATTTAATGACCAACAATTAAAACAATAAATTTCGAAAAATTATAACCGTTATCATTATTTTCATTATTCCCAATAATGTTTTCCATATTAATGAGGAGGTATTTTTAATTTATTTAAGTTTTATGAGATTTTTGCAAACTTAATGATTGCACTGGTAATCATGAAAATTATTCAAAAAGTGGGCCTTATTTTCCAATTCATCAAATAAATGACTTATTATTTATAACCTATCGCATATTTGTTACAAATTCTATACTGTTTAATTATAATGAAATATCAAAAATATGTCTAAAATAAGGGCAACCCTTCTTTTTAATATGTAAAAAAATGTTCAATGATAATTGGGTGTCGGACAATTCGAAACCTCACAATTATTGTAGAATTGATCATTTAAAAAAACAAAATTAACAGTTAAAGTTTTAAAGATGTTGATATAATAAATAACAAGGAAATCAGTTTAATATAAAAGAAGAAGAGAATGATAAATTATTTCATTCACTCAGAGGAAAATGACTATGTAAATATAAATACAAAATTATGTTGACGAATATAAAAGTAAAAATACTTGAAAACTTTATTCTGCCCCCTAAATTGGTCGTTCAATTGTTATTAGTACATAATTACAAATGTATGTTATATTTTTGACTGTTCCAGCTTTTTCTTTAAATAAATAATCTCTAACTTATATATTTTGCTTTCAATACACTGTGAACCTTAACATATTTAGGTATCCAGTTGTCTGTATGTGTTCTCATAATGTTATTTTATATTGTTTTACATTGCTCGTAATTTTTAATTATTAACTAATTCAAAAATATTACTATAATAACATACTCTGTCTTTCTCCGTGAAAATATAATTGTTCCTGTTGATTATATCTTCAACTGGAATTCCCAGAAATTTTAAAGATTTGCTATGATATTTCATGAAATGCATATCTTCATCAGTCGTGTTGAAAGTCAATAAATTCTTAGATTTGTGCTTATTAGATTGAACTTGTCCATTGAGATTCGAACCAATTTGCCGACCGCTTCTCACTCTCTTTCTCAGTGAATTCCAATTGATATTATCTCCGTTCATCGAGTCAATGATTGAATCATTTAAAGAATGTTTCATATCGCAATTCATCAATTTTATCTTCTCTGTATTCAATAAAGTTTCTGTTATATGCATTGGTATCAAATTAGTCCATCAGAATTCGGAAGAACATCTGATTCAAATCAGCATTATTCAACATTATCCATAATTTTGTATCAAACAATAAACTGTATTTGCAAATGCTAAAATTCCCACAAAATAATTTTCGAGATTCAACAATTAACTGTTGAGAATGAAAAATTAATGTAAGTTCTTTATTCAAAAATTTAACAATTCAAATTTTATTAATCAAAATCCAGAAGAATATTGGCACAATAAAACTAGAAAATCGATTTAATACCAACAATTTAAGAAACAAATGTGCACACAGACACGATAAAAAAACCAATTATATACGCGCACACAGATGCGATAAAAACAACAAAAAAGAGCACACACGCTCAAACCCAAAAATTGAAACAATAATTCTTGACAGTTTTTTCGAGAAACTTCGAGTTTTCAAATGAAATTAATTATTATTTTTTGTTCTCTTTCTGTATACACATTGCTTGTTTTAACTGTATGTCCTAAAGTTCCCAACCTAAAATGCTTGAAACCTTTGTTATCTAAATCAGTGATGCGCAAACATTTTCGGACTACTACTCACTTCTTTAAATAAAATATTATTCGACCTCATCAAGTAAAATTTATTGAAATAATTCTCACTATAAGCACCACTGATCTAGTTAACAAAGCAGTCTTAACTCCTTCTTGATATATAATTTACATAATCATTTTCAAGGATTATCATAAAATTATTCGAAACTTGTTCTATTACTACAATTATATTTCAAGGTAAAGTTTTATCAGATTCTTTATTTGAAAAAAATAAATGTTGTTCTTTACTCTGTAAAACATTTTTATTTTAAAGAAATTTACAAGTTTTTTGAAAAACTTTATCTTTCTTATGTACTTCTGTAATCTCTGACATTGTTTCTGTCTTTGCGAGATTCAACAATCCAACAATGCATGTTATTTTTTCAATTCTATTATTACTGATCTCTCTCACTTTCAATTTTTTTTCAATGTTATACGATATCTTTATTTCTGAAAATCATCTTATTTATCGAAAATTAACATAGAACTAAAACACTGGAGTTTTTCAAATCTGTTAAAGCAATAAAATATGTAATTTTAACTACAAAAAACCAGGAAACCATTGAATGACAGACATTGGTAAAAATATATACAATTTACAATTTGAATGTTAGCAATATTGTCATTCACGCGCAAATTTAGACAATTTATTTTGAAGATAAAATTTAATTTTAGAAAAAATATTTAAATCATTAAAAATAACAGAAATATTTAGCTTAAATAAACAATCTAAAAAAAGAAATAAAATATCCAATCTAGGTTTCAATTCACTGTCATTGCAGAATATGCAAGAATATCCCATATTCCATTATTTACTGATATACATTTTGTCAAATTGAGTAAATATAGTAAATGATACACGCGACAATGGTAAATCAAACTCAAAATAATGCCTCACTATGCGAACCTGTCATTTGGTACGATTATCTCTATACAGAATCTCATAAATGACGGTTTTCTTGTTTTAATTGATTGGAATTTTTTTTCTATTACTATTTTTCGAATTTTTATTAAAATTGAAAAATAATTAATTTTAAATATTTCTCAAAAAATTAAAATAAACATTGAAGGAATTTAATTTTTCTACTCATACATTAATTTTTTTCTATTGTTGTGATAATGTGTTTTTCTTTTGAATAAATTAAAATTCTTCTTGCTCAATAAATTATATATATATTATAATTTTTAATAATATATAATAGTAATAATTATGATTATAAATACTGTTATATATTTTTCGTCCTCATTATATATTTTCTTTTATTTTAATGATTTCTTATTTTTCACAAAATAAACAAAAGTCTTAATTACAAAAATTCACGAATAGTTGTACCAGATACAAAATATAACCTTGAAAATGATAATACTGTAATTTTGTAATTTCGAATAATCTGATGATGATTTTCATTGTAAAGAAACATATAATTAAATATTTGATTATATTAATAAGCATTTTGGCTTACAAAATTTTCATGAAATTTCAAAGATGAAATATTTTTTAAGTTTTTATTTTTTACGTGTGTATTTTTAAATATTAGTGTTTGCACTAAACATAGAAGTGATTACAAATGTTAGATATTTATTAAAATGTTATTTTCGTTTTTGAACTTTCTATCTATATTTAAATTAATTCTTTCAAGTCCGTATTTATATTATATATATATATATATATATATATATATATATATATATATATATATATATATATATATATATATATATATATATATATATTAAAAAGATAGTTTGTAATATATCAGTAATATATCGATGTTTGTTGATATATTACTAATTTATAGTTTTCAAACTCTCTTTTTAATAAATTCAATGGAATAAATAATCAGTGGTGAAATTGGAAGAAATAAAAGTTCTTATAATAAATATATATATATGTTCCAAAAACTTCTCGTCGACAAAACGGGTTTTCAATGACATTTATTTGGTAAACGTTTAGCTTATAATTTAATTTCAAGCACAATTTTACTAGAGCAATTAAATAATCTGGAAAATATATAAAATTAGATTGGTATATCATTTTATTATTTTTTTATTACTGTAAAATCCCGAGTATAAGCTGCAGCCATCTGAAATTCCCAATCTTTCAGTAATTGTTGCTTCGTGGTAGGCCGTCGAATACAAATATTCTTGCGTTTCATGAAATTATCAGTCCATTGAGAGCTCGCGACAAATCCTTCAATTTTCATCTCTTTGGCAATTACTTGTGCCTGTAAACGAATTCGAACAACCGACACTTGAAGTTCTCGTTCACGTTGAATTAGGATCCATTCGTGTAATTTCGTTTCCAATTCCGGATATCTAGCGTTAACACCACACAAAGATCTTCGATTTAGATTCATTGTTTTGATAACAGACTCTTGGGCGATCCATCGTCGAATAATAGTTTCATTAATATCATATCGTCTTGCAACCTCCCGTATGTTTCCTAACTGACGAGCTAATTCAATAACTTCTTTTTTCTTTGCTGAACTAAAAGATCTTCGTTGTTTCTTTTGTTTTTGTTCAGAATCGTTATCCATTTTAATCAAGGATTCAAAACAGTGCAATAAACAATGTAAACAATGTAAACGATTAAAACAAAATGGTTATTGTCACGGTGAAATTTGTTTTTAAATGATAGGTTGCTGATTTTAAAATCATGTGTTTTCAACGCAAATGGTGCAGCTAATACGTGCTGCGGTTTATACGACTAAAAAATACATTTTTATAAAAATGTCATCTGCAGCTAATACGCGCTGCAGCTTATACTCGGGATTTTACAGTATATTTTTTCTAAAGAAACTCTGGTTTTTAGTTACATAGTAGAATATATTTCTAAATCACAATATCTCCTCTCCGCTCTTTTCTTCGTTTAACATTGTCGAATGTCCAATCCATATTGATACGGTTATGAGTCAATTTGTCTCAAAATAATATTTTAGTTAGTCATTTAAAACACATAAAATTTATGGCTTACTTCAAGAAATTTATTATACAAATTCTATAAACAACTGATTTTATTTTACATCTAATTATGTAATGTTGTTATTATAAAGGGAAATCAGAAAAATCTTTAAATGCTTAAAAACCTGTCAAAATAAAGGACGAAAAATGAGATAATAACGTATCGGATGTATATGATATACGTATATGATAATAAGAATGAAATAAAGAACGAACCCAATAGAATTAAATTTTTGAGTTTTGAAGAAGAAGATCCTCCTTATATAGCTCCTAGTAAAAGAGAATCAGGTTTATTCTGAAAAGTGAATTAGACGCAAAATGTAAACACTGGAAAACAGACATTAACAAAATAATTCTATCCTAACTAACTGGTAAAGTTACACCAGAAATAGATTCAAATGCATTTGATTCCGATGAAATGGGTGACCCTATCAAGTTTCATCCTCTGCAGAAGAATTTCAGACAAAAATTCAATGATAAAACATTGAGAACTTTCACTTTTTTTAAGAAACCTTTTATAAACCCAAAATGAAACTTAAACTTTAGTTTTTAAATTCCTCTTTCAGTTTACTCAAAAATTGAATCAATGATTTTCATAAAAATGATTTTAATTTGTTTTTAATTTGTTTTAATTTGAATGTTTTGAATAAAATACATTTAAAAAATAATTTAACCAGTTTTTTATGTTTTTGATTAATATTGTAACTTATGTTATATTTGTCAACCTCTCCCACCCAAATCCGTAATTCAAGTAACATATTCAAAAATCTAATAAAAGGTATACATTTTAAAAAGACATCAACTGAAAAGAGAATCAAAATTGTTCGCTAGACCAACTGAAATGCACTTTTTTCATGTTAAATGAATTTGTACATACGTTTTTAAGTAATATTAAATACTTAATAAAATACAGAATTTATTTTATACGGCTGTTTCTTTAATTTCATGACTACTAGAATCATATATCCCATTAAAATAATTATTAAATATTAAAAATTAAAATAAAAATACAAAATGTTAATTAATGTTTGGTTTTAAATAAATTAATTAAGTAATTATTAAAAATATTATGATAAAATCCGAAATCCGACTTGTATGAAGATTTAGCAGTATTTTTAATTTTTATAATTTTAAATTTACCTGCAGTAGTAAGAATTAAAATAATTACTAGAATATCAACGTTTCTAAACTATAAACTTCATTATTAATTATTCTTTTATAATCTTATTTATTAAAAAGATCTTGAAGACTATAAATCAATAATAAATGGATATTTTTGATATTCACAAATTATCGGCACTACCTTTTTTCTATTGAATATAACCATTTATAATGTTTATAATGTTATATATATATTTAGATTAGTTTGAAGATTTCTACATATGTTTTGTAAATTTATATTTTTTGTAAAATAAATTGCACGTATAATCAATTATTCATTTAATTTAAAATTGAGTAATAAATTAATATTTTTAATTCTATATTGAGAACAATTCATGCTCCCATGATATTTGTGATAATAATCCTATTTGTATTAATGTATTCATAATGTTTTTATTATTATTAATTTAATACTTAATTATCCATAACTTTTTATTTTTATCTAAGTGAGTTTTAATTCCAATTAGAGAAATTTTACATTTTTACTATTTTTCCCCATTATTGGTTTCAGGAAATCTAAAATATAACATTTATCACAAAAATATCGAAATTTCTTATGACTTCAATTGACTTAGTGAATGAAATAATGATGCCTTCCATCAAGTCATTTCTAATGATCGTTCAGACATTAATCAGGAAAACGTCTAATTTTTAGATAAATTAAATAAAAGAATTTATTTTCACAAAATCTATTTAAAAAGTTATTCGGATTAATAATTATATTAGAAATATGATTTCTTTTAATTATTTTTAATATATATTTTTTTTAAATTAATTAAATATTTGTCAAACGTTTTTAGTTGATTAATTTTGTTATCGCTTTCCTATTTAAACGACAGTTTTAAACATATAAGTAAAAAAATTAAAGTTAATCGTTAACTTGATTCATTGTATTTTTCTAAAAATATAATCTTTTGAACTATGAATTTTAACTTTTACGGATTAAATAAGAAACCAATACATAAATAATAATTAAATTTTGTTTAAATTTAATTATAAAATTCGATGAGATATAAAATCAAATCTAATTTTAAATCAAATTTTATTTTACTGAAATTCGCTTGAAGGTTTTATGAGGATCAGAATTCAAGTAAAACTGGGAAAATGAAGTTATAAATGAAGATGAAATTTTATTTAAAATATAGTTTAAGGAAATATTTTCAAATGATAATAATGCATGTTTTATATTTTTTACATTGACAAATTATTATTATCATTATTATTACTATTATTACTATTATTATTATTATTATTATTATTATTATTATTATTATTATTATTATTATTATTATTATTATTACTATTATTATTATTATTATTATTATTATTATTATTATTATTATTATTATTATTATTATTATTATTATTATTATTATTATTATTATTATTATTATTATTATTATTATTATTATTATTATTATTATTATTATTATTATTATTATTATTAATATTATTCAGTTAATAACACTATTCTGAAAAATAGAGCCTTTTTATCAGAATAAGAAACTTAAGACAATATCTCAAAATCGTTGATGTTCCAATTTATAGTGACAAAATAAAAAATTGTAAGTAGATACTAATAGCAGAACATCCTAAGGGAAACCGCTCCCAGTTGAACGAATAGGATTTAGCATCTAAAGAAAATATCTCTTTGAATGTCGTTTCTCTATTTTTCACTTTTCGTTTAATTGCTTTGACTGCTTTTTGATAACAACTGAATATTGTTTTCAATCTTCTATAGGGATATATTCTTGTTAATGCTTTTGTCTATTAATCAAATTTATTTGTTTTTATCAATTAATTAATTAATAAGTTTGTATTTCTTAAATATCATTGCTAACAGACTCGTAACTTGCCTACAGTTTTTTATAGAAAAATCATAATTTTGCACTACTTTTCACTTTTGAATTTTAATAAAAGTTCAAAAAATTTAATTCTACTCCAACAAAATCTTTGATTTTTTATCAAAATGAAAATTAGTGAAATATTATCAAGAAAATAAAAAATATCTATAGTAAATTAAATATATTTTTCTTTTTTTAATCTTTTTTAAACTTCTTTTAATATTACCGTAACTTTTATTGTTACTAACATTATTATTTCAGATTGATGTTTACTAATGAAAAGATCTATGAAAAAAATGTTTTTCTAATTTTTTTATTTTCAAATTACATTTTACAAGAATGAAACCAAATCAGTGATCAATTGTTGGAAAGGAAAACAGCAAAAATTACAAGTCCCAAGCAATACTTAATACAAAGTAATAAACCTCATCATTGCCATTTAATTGAACAATTTATCATTCCTCAAATGAAATCACCGTCGAATTACGAGGAAATTGTCTGTCGGCAAATGAATAAAACTATTCAATGGTTTTTTTTGATTTCTCAACTTTCCAAAATCAGAATAGAAATAAAATGAAATTAAATCAATTGGAATAAACAAAACATTGTTTCACACAATTTACTTTCACAGAATTCAGAATTTATTTCATGCTCACTGATGGACATAATTTCTCAGTTATAATATATTCTGAATAAATTAATACTATCATTACTTGACTTCTGAATATTTAAATACGAATAATAGTAATAATAATAATATAATAATAATAATAATAATAATAATAATAATAATAATAATAATAATAATAATAATAATAATAATAATAATAATAATAATAATAATAATAATAATAATAATAATAATCAAGTGTAATAAACAAAACATTGTTAATAATAATAATATTAATAGTAATAATAATAAAATAATTTATCAATATGAAGATTCAGATGTTATTAGTGAGAAAAAAACAATTCATTCATATGCATAGAATGTTTAAATTATTTATTATTTAACGAATTTCATACAGCGAGTTTATATGTTTAGAAAAATAATCTGGCAACTATTACACTTGATCAAAAACTACTCTCTACATATCATATAAGTATGGATCAAAGATTTTTAAACAAACATGCATTTTGTTATTGTACAACGTACTTTTGCCTAAATTTGAAATGATA
Source organism: Schmidtea polychroa (assembly GCA_959609185.1). Classification (NCBI taxonomy): domain Eukaryota; kingdom Metazoa; phylum Platyhelminthes; order Tricladida; family Dugesiidae; genus Schmidtea; species Schmidtea polychroa. The sequence continues at coordinate 46,181 of CAUHTR010007635.1, read as the reverse complement.
AAATTTTGAATTTTTATTTATTTATTATTATTATTATTATTATTATTATTATTATTATTATTATTATTATTATTATTATTATTATTATTATTATTATTATTATTATTATTATTATTATTATTATTATTATTATTATTATTATTATTATTATTATTATTATTATTATTATTATTATTATTATTATTATTATTATTATTATTATTATTGTCGATCTAATAATAATAATTTTGTTTTCAAATTAAAAATAAAATTTAACTAAAAAATAATTTTGCCAGACAATCCCAAGCAATTAGACTCATTAAAGTACAATGTAAATTAAAAAAAAATTAATTATATTTTAATTAAACTATTTCTTTTTGTTAATTTAAGCAATTAATCTACAATAATTATCCACAAATAGAGAATTTCTTTTCTTTTCGTGATTAATCGTTGATTTAGCTTTATATTTATTTTTACGGAAAATAATTAATTTTCTGCAAATTAATTTTATAATGAATTTAATCTTTCATTTTCAGAGAAACAAATCGTTAGTCCAGAAAACGATGCGATTCTGTGTATTAAATGCAAAGAGATTGGTGGGGAATGTTTTCAATATACGAATCAGATCGGGAATATTCAGTCATATCCTGTCAGTAATGCGGGGTAAATTTGTATTTGATTTGTCAATTTTATGTAAAATTTAGTCTATTCGAAAATATATTTCGTAAATAAACTGCTTTTTAAAATATTGAATTCACAATACTTGCGATACTCATAATACTTTGTTTAGGTCTGGCAAATAAAAGATAAGATTAACCAAATGGAAAATAAAATAGGGAATTGTCAAAATCTAATTGTTAATAATAAATAAAAACAGAAATAGAAAACATAATATGCATTATTGTTTACGTTTGATGTAGCTGTTAGTTAGAATTTCAATAATATTTAATTTGTTTATTACTATAGAAAAAAACCCTTGAAAATAGCAATGTGTTATAATTTAAAAACCGTATATCTATTTTAAATTAAATATACAATTTATTTATTGATATTAACTTTCAAATTAATGTAACCTGCTAATTGCAAAATATTATTTTAAAAATGCTGAGAGTTAAATATTTCAATGATTTATCAAAATAATTTTAAATTGTAAATAATTGACTATTAAAATAACTTTTAAATAATTTTTAAATTGGATTTTTTAAGTTGAAATTTTTGAATTAAAAATTAAAATAGCTTTTTTAAAAAGAAGTTTTATTAATGAAAAACTTTTAAATAAATAAATTTTAAATATTGAAATTTTGATAAATGGTTTTGAAAATATTTTATTCAACGCTGAAAATTTGTTTAAAATAATACAATATGTCATATATTAAATACTTGGAATTATGTCGTTAACTTTTGAACCGGATTTAAAAAATAATTTAGAAAATCTGTTAGCAGCTTCTAATACTAGTAAAAGAAATCATTCCGTGATTTGTTCTTCTTTTCTCAATCTCAGATTCCATGGCATCAAATAGTAGTGCCAATACACAAATTCTGAAATAAAGCAAAAAGAATTTTTTTTTGTTTATTTTCAGAATATTTTTCATGATTTATTAAATGTATCAATTGATTTTGAAAAATGTTTAAAATTAAAATTATTATTTTGACATCTTCCAAATTTGAATCAGCTTTAAAAATATTAGATTTGGCAAGTTCTAGTGATACTTTTAATGTAAGTGATGAGAACGAGCTTGACATAGCAAATGCGCAAATGGCACTGAAAAAAAAGGAGAAAGATCAAGATGATGATTGAAATGCTTATATTAGGTTTAACATAATTTGATCCAATAGGGACAGACAGAAAGTATGCTTAAATGTCAATAAATATTGTTCCATTACCTTTTTTCCTTCAAAATTATTAATTCAATACAAATATTTTAAAAAATATGAAATTGCTTAGGAAGTCAAAATATTTTCACAAAACCTTTTTCAGTGTACCAAAGATAACATATTACATGTAAAAATTACATATACTGTAATCATATATAGCTACCAAGGCAGTGAATGTATTAATAAGCTCTATAATTTTATATTATTGTAAAGCTTTCTTAAGATTAAGTATATTTTCATTTTAACACTAAACCTACCGACATATTATATATACCTATTTCTACCGATGGCGGTCAAATGTCCGCTTTTGAAATAAACATAGTCTTTTTCAGTTGATTATAATTAATACAGAATTTAGCATAAACAATAAACACAAAATAATTATCATATAATATTTAAAAAACATTTATTTTTCGGGCTTTAGGAGTACATTTTTAGAAAGAAGGCTCGAAACTGAAAAAGTATATGTTACTTCAGTAATTTACATACATATCCATATTCAAACTAAAATAAAATTTATTCGTTGTCGCACTTTTTACAGATGGAGAGTCTCTCCCGTAAACATTTTCCACAAACATATTTTTTACATGTAGAACAAATGTTTATGGTTTTATTTTTTTTGACATGTTTTTCGTCTTTCAGAAATTGTACTGGAATCTGCTGAAGTTGTCGCCATACTTTCCATTTTTTCTTGTTTATGTATATCGCGGTATTTGGTGGCAAGTTCCTCTGCCTACTGAAATAAAAAATTCTTGTCGCGATATCCTTTCTCCAGTTGTTTGCTTATATAAAATCCAAGCATTTATAGCAGCTAAATCCAGAATGTTGAAAAATACCCTCACAGGCCATCTATTAGATTTAGATTTTGTGCTGTACTTTCTAGCCATTTGATCCGCCATATCGACGCCAAATTTGGTGATATTATAAAAAGCAATGGTTGCAGGTATACATTTACTTGTTTCTTCAATTTTTATATATTTATGCTTCGAACTTAGTAAGAGAACTTTTTTGTTTGGTTTGCTTTTGTAAATTGTTAGAGTACAATTATTTGATTTGTAAAGCTGCGTTGAAAACGTGCCATTTTGTCTTTATTTTCTTTTGCAGGTTTGGGTAACTCCCTCTTATTCGCCCGAATAGTTCCTACTAATGTAGTTCTTTTTGATAAAAGGTTTGTTGCTAAAGATGTGCTCGTAAAAACATTATCGGTGGTTATATTTCGTCCACACCCTATAAATGGTTCAGTGAGTTAGAGAACAACAAATTCACTAAGTGGTATTGCTGATGGCCTCGTCTCATGGCCTCTTTTCCCAAATACGGAAATCCATTCACAATATATTTACTTTCAACGTCCGATGCCAACCAGAACTTGATTCCGAACTTATCGGGTTTATTGGGCATTTATTGTGTAACTCGGCATCTTGATTTTGTCGCAAATAGCTGTTCATCAACAGTAATATTTGCACCTGGTTTGTAGCAGTTTAGACTATTTTCTATAAATGCGTTCCATACCTTGGAGATGAAAGCAAATTTGTCAGTCTGCAGACGCTGGCTCCGCTCGCTTCATCTATCAAAACGAATAAATCGCATAATTTCTGTGAAACGATTTCTGTTCATTGTTCGTGAAAAAAATGCAGGACCCTATTTCTTATTCCATAAATATGAAACGTTCAAGTTTCTTGTTTCATATGCACCACGTGTATATAAAATTGCTATGAAGGCATCTAACTCTTCTAAAGTTATAATCCATTCGTATCCTAAAACTCGACGTGCTTCTGATTCTGTGCACATCTTTATATGATTCATAATTCCCTGGTCAATTATCAACGAAAATGCATTCCTTACTTTGCCCTTCATAATGTTTCGTTTCGCATATCCCGTTGGCCCTGATATTTCTCTGAAAATTGTATGAAGCGGAGATCTTCCAGGTTCAGAACCTTGGTGAATTTTTTGCCAAACAGTTCCATCAACTGAAGTTTTAATGTTTTGATCGTTTTCTTCACATTCATCTTCGGAACTGGAGAACAATCTCATTTTTTTCGTCCCCTACGCGTGTTCACAATGTTCTCTTCCTCATTATCCGCATCAAATAGCTCAGATCATATATACTATCCTCACTTCTTCATCTACTTCAGAGCATAGTTCGCTTATATTATTTATTTCTTCCATCAATTTCCTTTGCATTGACATTTTAGAGCTAAATTTTTGAATTTGATTTTGAATAATTCATCAATAATAAAATGCAGACTTACTATCTTTATTTGTTTATTACCCAACGTTTGTAGCCTATTTTATTATTACAAATAGAACTAATCACGTCGTAAATATTTGTAATGCCACGTACAGAGCCAGTAATCTAAGTTGAAAGATCGCTATTTTGCCTCACCTCGTGAGTTACCAACAGTCGCTCTGTACCCAGCGTAAAACAAACTGTAAGCACATGGCGTTTTCCTAGACCTCGTGAGTTACCAGCAGTGAGATTTCAATGCAGATAACTTCATAAAATTTCATATTTATTCTAGCGGTCAAAAGACCGCTCAGGGTAGACAACGGTAGAGTACATATTATTATCAGGAAAAACGAAAGAATAAGAGAAATATATATTGAAAAATTAAACAGCTATATATTATAGTAAAAGTCGTGCAGTAAGTTCAAGAAAAATAAAAACCTGGAATTTAACAATTTCGATTAAAGTCTCAAAAGGGGTCATTTGACCGCTCTGGTGTTAAAATATAGTGTTAAATTACTTTCTAAATAAATTAATTTTAATTAAATCGGTTTACCATTGTTTATAAAGTATTAACTTAATTAATTTTATTATTTTAATCAACATTTTATCTTTTACTTTTAAATAAGAAATCTTAAATGAAAACAGTTCAAAGTGATCAAAATCTTAAACGATCATACTTATATTTTTTGCTATATGTTAAAATGTATTTAAAAGTAATTAATTATTTTAAATAAATTAATTTTAAAGTTTAGAATAATTTTGTTTGGCAGGAGAAAATTCGTGATGTCTCCTAAATATGTCAGTTTTGTAATTAAAATTTATTATTCATTACTTTCATTTCTATTTAAGCATTAATAACTAAGCATACTAAAATGATTAAAAATATTTATTTTAATAAACAAAAACAAATAATTAAATCATTTCTGCGCATACAAAAATATTAGATGTATATATTTCTATTTTATTTTTATAAATACATTGATAATATAAATATCATTTGACCATAACTATAGTAAAATTATTTTTGTGATTATAATTATAACTTTTAAAGTATGAATATTATTATATAAAAATATCCATGATATTAAAATTTTAATATATTTAAGTTTTTATCATATTAAAACAATTTTAACATTTCATTTATTGTCAAAATTTGTTTTACAGAAGTATATAATATTTTGATCTATAGTTCTGTTAGGTTCTGATCAGGTGGATTGATTTGTCCTAACACAGATTATATCTGACTCCAAAGATATCAATTCAAAATAATGTGGGTGTAATTATAAATAATTTAATATGAATTAAACAAGACGTGAATGTATATATAGAAACTTTATTAACTATGCACAATTATACAAAAGTAAATAAATATGTTTCCCAAAAAATACCGCTCAACTCTCAGCAAAGAAATCGGTTATTCGAACCGTCCTCAGATAGAGCACAAACGCTGAAATTAATGCCTCACAGCGCTGTATAAAAGAATGGGACAAGATGAGGGAATTCCCGAATTTTGCGCGATCGTGTAGACCAAGTTCGATCTACCGTTACCTAAATATTACCTTCTTAAAGTTTTATATCCGACGAGTAAGTCAGGCAGAAATGCTGCTTTTCGCGGTCGGGTTGTGCAATTGAGTTTTATTAATTAAATAAATATTAAATATTTTATTAATTAAATAAACTTTGCAAACCAGCTTATATAGCTTTTAGTGTTTCTGATTATTTTTGTCGAAGCATAAATGCTTGATCAAAAATTGATATATATATATATATATATTTATAAATTACTATAATAAGTATTTATCTAAATATAGTAAATTTAATATGATATTTTTATTTATGATTTATTTTAAGGAATAAATTAATGCTATTTTTATACTTATACTATTTTTAGTAATTATTATTATTATTTTCCTATTATTATTATTATTATTATTATTATACTTATTATCCTAGCCTCTATACGGCTAATCTGCACGAGTCAACCCACAACAGTTCTAATGAAAAAAATAAAATGTAAAAATATATCAAAGGTGAATAAAACGTTTAAAATAATGTGTTGTAAAAATAATTGTTTAAATACTTATTGGTTTTTGAATTATCCGAAATTTGTATTTGTTTATTTATATTCATGAAAAAAGCTAAAAATAATGTTTTAGTGAATAAAATCATTGGAAACTATAAGTATTAATCAACTAATCTTTCACTTAGATGATTTATAAATTTTAAATTTACAATTTAAAAATGTTATGTTTTTTTGTTTATTATCAAGTGATTATCAAGTGATATTACCATGTAACAATTAAGTCGGTCATTTTTTCAAGAAAAAAGAATCTGCTTCCACAGTTGTTTGTTCAAACCGAAGATTAAAGTTTGGAAGCGAAATATTTTTATTTTTTATTTGATCACTTTTTATTTGTTTGTTTATAAACATTTAATATATTTTTCTACAATAAATGAAAAATATTTGTTTTCTTATGTAACACAAGTTTTTTGTACTGCATTTATCAAATTTCATATCGTATTACATAGGAAAATAATTTTTGTTAATCTATAGACATAATGAAAATAAATGAAATAAATAAAGACGATTGCTTTTCAAGAATATTGCAAGTGCTCCGTTTAAATATGAAATATTATTTGATGATTTTTCGGAACTTGTAAAATTTAAAACATACACAGTTTATTGTTAAATCAAATTTTTATAATTTTGGTGCTCCGTAACTTCAAATATGTTAGGAACCATTTCTTTATTGGAACAATACGAAACGAGTTTTTTAAATAATATAAAAGGCTGGCAAATAAAATATTTTGTCACAAACCTATAAACAGATAAAAGAACTATTAAAGTTAATTTATATAAAATAAATAAAGTTATATTTTTTATTTTTATTTTAAAAAATTGAACCGGTTTTCAGCTGTAGGTTGATGAAAAGATGTTGACTGCTGGGATGTTTATACTGTTTTTTCCACGTCAACCTTGTAGCTGATAGATAATTTATTAAAGAATCTAATTCCTTTTTAATGAATGCAGTTGCTTTAATAAAGAAAATTATCAACTATTTTAAAATATTGGTTCAAATTCTTTTTTTCTCTTTATGGCGTTATTATTATTAAAATAGTATTAAAAGTGTTTCTATTTAAATGTCAAATTATAACAAAATTTTATTTATTCAAATTATAATCTCATTAAAATTATTTAAAAAAAATCTTCTTACTTTTATAAAACAAAACTAATAATAATAGAAGAAATTAAAATAAAGGAAATTAAGAATTATTAAATTCATTTAATATTCAAAGTTTTGTCATTTCAAAAATCTGTCAAATAAATCATAACTTGTATTATACAAATTTAATTATTTTGTGAATTTTTACAGAATCTCAAATTAAGATTAATATAAATGAAATTTTACATGAAGAAACAGATTAAATGTAAAAAACAAGGTAAAATAATTAAATTTAAATAAATTAAAAAAATAATTAATCACGTTATTTTAATGACAGAAGCACAAATATTTTATATGGAAAGATCAAAAGAATTTTGGAACAACCAAACGTCAGATTTCTGTTTACAATAAACGTGACAAATTGACAGAACATTATTTAAATTAATCTTTTTATGTATTATCTCATGAAATATATTTTTATGATATTTGAATTTTGTTATAAATACTAAAAATTCAAAATAAAAATAAATGTTCCCGAAAAAATGCGGCGGATGCATTATATAGTTCTTCTAGATTTGTTTTTCATAATAATTATTTGATATATAAAATTATATAATATCTCAGTAATCCTCGCATAAAAACAATAAAAATAAGGATATTAGTTAACTTATAAGCAACAAGAGGGTTTATTGGTGAATTTGATCCCCAGAAAAATGCATAAAAAATTATTGATAAAAATTTGAAAAAACTAAACTTTTATGATGAAAAGCTGAAATGGTGTTCACAAAATAAAAGACAAAAATGAAATTTCAAACTGATAGGGGATATCCAGTAATCATAAAACATTGTCAAATGTGAATAAATACTTTTAAAATTATCTTTACTCTCTTTAATTCTTGACAAATTATAAGGTATTTTAAGCTTTTTGTGAAAACTATCCAGTAATATGAAACAACGATTTTTGTAATTTTTGACCTTTTATGAAATAATGATGAAATAAAACAAGAAGATACTGTTATATTTATGGTAGATGATGTTTTAAGGAAGTCGTATGATTAATTCAAATCGCAATAATCCGCGGACATGAATCGAAAACTATCAAGTATTATGGGACAGAGGGAGTATTATTTTTATTTGAAATAAATGCCGAATTTATCATTAAATTATACCAAGACCCATAAGTATTATTGTCATACAAAATCTTTACAGCATATTATTGTAAAACTTATACGTTTAATAACGTTTCAAAATGGGAAACTGAAATTGATTAAAACTTGAATTAATTATTATTAATGAATTTTAATAAAAAACAATCAATTATTAACAAATCAATTATCTAACTAGATCACTATGGTCAATGTGTATAACAAATAGTTTGGAATGTTTGTGTGTTTGCAATTATAAAATGTAAGCATTATTGTCAAGATTTCATAAGAAATTTGGAAATTTCACATCTGAAATTATTTGTGTGGATTTATTTCAATTATTTCTAAATTTCTAAGTTACTTTTAATTTTTAAATTTTGTTAAATAAATAAATAAATTTAAGAACCGAATTGGCAATAATTTACTATTTTATGAAAGATTTTGTAAAATATATTTTAACATGATTTAAGTGATTTTTAACAAATATTTTCTTAAAAATGGTTGTATCTTTTTCAGATGGTGTATTTTATTGCTTGTTTGTATGTTTCATTAATTTTTTCAATTTCTTCTGGAATTCTATAGTAAATTGGCAGAAATAACTGCTAATTAATTGTTAGCACATAGGTGAGTTTGTATGTTTCTTATAATATAATTTATTGATTGGTTTTTTTTATATTAAAGACGATTTTTTTCAAACGCAACGCGGAGTATGAATGATTTGTATCAATAACAACTATCAACCTAATAATATTTGATTATTATATTATGTAATTAGTAG